>KE505853.1:38416-52045 GCA_000441515.1 Elaeis oleifera
CTTTCTATTGATGACTTCTTCTTCTGCAAAAGATAATAATAAGTATCAATTTTTTAATAAAGTTAGATAATTTAGATATTAATTAATACTTTTTATGTCAATTTGTGACATACATCAGCTTATGTGTGGTATTTCAATTGTCCAATTGTTGGACAGCAAGAGGGCTGATTTCATGGGACTTATGATTGAGTTTCCCAAGTCCAATTGTGGGATAGAAAAAGGGGCTAAGCGATGTGTTGATCTGAGAGATCAAAATTCAGATCCAAAAGGTTGGATCTAAGAGGTCAAATTTTAGATCTTAGGTATGGTTACATGGGTCCAATTGTTGGACAGCATGATGGTAAAGAGATGAGAGGAAATTACTAAAAGTTGGTAATGCATAATAGGAGCAACTACTGAAATTCTTGAAAAAAAATTAAGCAAATCTAGATTGGAGAGAGTCCTTGATCGAGATCCATGTGGATCACCATTGGAGGGCACATGCTCGGGTGCCTCGAGGAAAAGGATTATTGGGATATTTGAATCTACATGTTTGGTATAACATTTCTAATATATCATTTATATGCTATATAATTTATATTTGATTGTATACATCAAGATGATTTTGGGATTGGGGTTCAAATCACATATTTTTAATTATTGATGTATGATAAAATTTTAAAATTTAATTCTGCTTTTAAAATTTAATTTCGCTGTGCATCCAAATCCCAACAACATTAACTCCTCAAGCTTTATTTCGAAGACTCTACTAACAATATCGAGTCTATCCTCAGCTTTTTGATTAGGAATTAGATCTAAAGCAACTCGAATTTCTAGCCACTGTGAATTACATATAAAAATAATAAATAAATCAGGATGTCCATGCCATCTATAAATAGCGATAGCATCTTGATAATTTTGGATCATATATCTCGAACTTTCAGTAAAACTTGATGGCAAAATAATTCTCTTTCCTATTGTGTTGCCATCGACATCACCACTAACAACAGCATCTCTAATACCTTGATAAATTTCTGATCGAAGATCTTTCTGATTTCTCCTAATATATCTAATCTTTCTTCCTCAACACATAAAAAACATCAACTATATATTGCTGAAATAATCTCCATCCCTTTATCAAAGTCCCTCTTTCGTTGATTCTTTGCTGTATGTCTAAAGATATAGAATTCTCGCATAGTAACATATTATCTAACATTCGAACGTCTGTGCGAAGATTCTCTATAGCTGATGTCAATTCTAAAATCATCTTTACCAAATGAAACAAAATCAGATACTATACAGCCATAAAGCTAGGATGTAGATCACTGATACATCTCAATCCTTTGTTTTATGTTCGACAATAATGTCACATTGCTGATCCACTTGTCCTATATCACCAACAATATCTCGAAAGCCGAGGGTGCATTATACTGCAAACTATTTCCATCACATCTTTCCAATAATTGTAGATGCACAGATGGAAACTGAGATTGCTCAAAACGATCTTTAGCCATCCTAAAATTCTTGACAACATGATTTTCTTGATCAAGCATCTTCACTAATCCTTCAACAATTCCTAGATCTATATCAGGTGAACCATCATCTGAATTTAGTGCATTTGATCTATTACTCACTTTATTTCTATTATCATATATATATAATTGGGCAAATTTAGATCTTTCTCCCTCAATTGGAAGGAGCGAGCCCATTCTATGATGATTCTGTTTGTTGATCCAAAATATATACGGTCCAAGTCTATTATTGATTTTATTATCAATTCTGGCTCCAATTGATATAAAGGCAAACATCGAGTTATATACTCTTATATTTTTTCGAATATTTGAAGATCTTCTTTCTCCATTATAATCTAATAAAGCATCTAAGAAAGCTGGAGTTTCATTTAGCAATGATAAATCTACTCTTTCTTCATAACAGCACAGACTGAATATAGGTCTAAATGCACCACTTGATTTTTGCACACATTCTTTATACCAAATAAAGCTCCAAAAAATTGATATTAATGCTATCCCAATATTTAATGGTTCAATAAAGACACCAACAACATCAAAAAAAGACAGGAGACTTAGACCTAGTTAAACTTTTCTCCACCTTTGAGAAGGATGAGAGACAAATTGCGCTATTGTGACATCCCGAATCAAGCATGTGGTGATTTGAGGAACTTGTATTCACTTTTAGAATTCATTTATATATGTAGTATAGTATTTCATTCATAATATACTTAAGCATTTGAATCTTAATTGATTGGCATTAATGAAGCATAAATCTATTTGATATTTGAGAAAAAAATTGATTAAGAGATTGAATTGATAATAGTGGTATTGAAGTAGAATTTTTGGTGACTATTTAAAATAAAATGAGCTGATATTTTTAGAGATATTTAGGTATATATACATATATATATATATATATATATTGGTGGTAGTGTTGTGGCAAGCCGACTCAAGATTCAGGTGAGCCGGCTCAACTGTAGGAAAATAGTGAGATTGGGTGGGTCCCAGATGTTTTAGAGTTCTGATTTAAAAGAATGTTTAAAGGAATAACTCAACAGCTTCATTACATAAAGAAAGGGGCTGAAATTTCTCTTAGCACTACTTCAACATGTTCATTAATTGCTGGTATAGTCAACAGTAACCCAGCAGTATTTCTTCAGTAAAGTAATTTACCATATGATTTTATTCTTATTTAGAATATAATAGTTTTGGAAGTATATCAATAGTATAAGATATGTGTTATAATAAGTATTAAGGTTAAACTTTCTTGTTTCTTCATTGTTAGATGGATTATCCATTCACTGAGACTTAGGTCTCATTCCCCTTCATTTCTTTGTTGCAAACTTCGAGTATCTTAATCAGGCATAGAAGTAAAGCATCAACATCTTCATCGGCATTCATACTAGAAGAGGTTGGTTATGCTAGCTAGAATAAGGAGCATATTTTGGTTGTATCTACAAATAAGAGGAGCATTTTGGTGATGTTAGCTAGTGAGAAGAGTATTTTGGAATATGTTATATATTTTGGATTTGTTCAAACCAAAAAATGTTAATGTATCATATTTAAAACTATATGTATAAAGTTATGGAATGATGAATAAAAACTTAAAATTAATTTGCCTTTTCATTGATAAGCAGTTTTACAAAAAAAAAGACAGAAAAGAGAGAGAGAAGTAGAGGAAGGCAAGTACAAAGATGAGTAATCATTCCTCATCAGATAAGGAAGTGAACGACTCTTCGTCGCTGTTCTTTGGTTGAAGATAGTGAAAGTCCAGCTGAGACATCATCTTCCACAAATGGGCTTTGTAGCCCTTAAAGCCTTAGATGAGAGTAGAGGCGGCAACATCAGTAACCTCCTCCTCAAAAGCCACAGAAGTTCGAAACTCTTCAACGCACTGATCTCACATGGCCGCAGGAATCTACAAGGAAGAATTAGGGGCACAGGCCCCCGAGCTGGCCGTAGTCGCTCCCTCCTGATGGGAGTCCAGTTGGGCTAGGGAACTAGGGTAGGAGTTGGCATGTCAGGATCGATGGTGGAAGACTAGCCCGGCCCTTCTTCCTCACCCTCTTGAGTGAAGCAGTCTCTTTCTTTATCCTGGCTCTCTTTTCTTGATGGCCAGTTTCACTTATCTCCTAGAGGGCATCATCATGGCTAAAGTGATAGAGGATTGCAGACATTGCAGGGGGATGCAGATGGCAGCACCCAGGACTGCCAGTCTCTTTATGTAGGCACGAATGCCCCACTGGAACCCAAGCGCCGGCCTTAGTGACCCCAGCATCTCTTTAGAAATTAATGACACATCCTTCCAGCCCTATAAATCAATGTAGAGTAAAGCCTTGTAGGTCAACTAGTTGCACATGGAGAACCCTCATAGGCCCTGAACACTGGCTTACATTGATTCCCTTTGTGGGCAATGCGATCACCGACATTCTCAATTAATGCACCAATTCTTAAGATGCCGCTTTCATGAATCGAAGCGACCAATCACTTCGTAGATACCCATAGAGTAATGTTTCTGAATGTCGAACTATCAATAATGATGGCTCAAGGCATCAAGTCCAGTGAAGCTCTGAGGATCACTCACATCGGTCGCCCAACATGTGCTGCTCGTTAAAGAACTATCCGAGCATAAAGGTTCGACGGCATGAAAAGGGCAATACAAGACAAGAGAGAATGTAGTGAGGAACAACATTTATTCAAAGGTATCTCGAATAGAAGAAAGCCATTTTAATCGGGCAAATGACATCGATAAAGAACAAAAACCTCACATCTGAAAGTGACTAATGCTTGACTCTGAAGACTCCTCAGACTCATCCTCTTGAATCTCCACACTCTTAGTGTCTGTTTTGTGAGATGAGCGATGAGCGACAAGACGATCAGTTTTGCTCTAATTCCTATCCGGACCCCTCTCCCAGGACTCTGAGCCCTCAGAAGTGAGCTCACGGATCACTACTCCACCAGATGAGCTGCGAGAAGTAGAGGAGCAAAGGTCTCCTTCCAAGAAGTCAAAAAGATCAAGTCTGGGGAATAATATCCTGACTTGATTTCGACATCTCATGAAGCCGACCTTGTAGCTATAATCGAACATACGATGGATCCTATCGTTAGAGTGCCCAGGGACAGCGCTGATGAGCTCCGCTCTTAGAAGCCCTCACCTCATCAAATCTCTGCTAACTTGAGGCTCTATCGAAACAGGCCAATTCCTCCTCGATGTGAGCTCTACCGTAATTTATGACTAACTCGTACTCGATTCCAGGTCTGATCACAGCTTAAGGTCTTGTTATCGCTGGATGATTCCCCCACAACATGGGCGCAAGCACCACCCCATCCCTAGGCCCTTTTTAGAAAATGGGTTCTACCTTCCCCTGGGTCCACTCAAAATTTGGAATCCTCATCCTTGCATCTCATAGTTCGCTTTGAGGCCGCACAATGAGTGCCACTGATTCCCACTCACCTTCTTTGGCTGCCTACAATGAGTCCAATGTTGAAATCCTCTCCTGAGCCCATTGGAGTCGGCGACTATATCGGAGCACCTTGGTGACTGCATCCCAAGTCGCCCTCTCGACTACTTCTGACAATCTTTTGCATTCCTTGATCAATCTATTCCTTTCTTCGGTGTGAGCTTTGTCCCTCGACTAAACAGCCATCCGATGATGCTCGAACTCCATCGAAACTACCTCAAATGCCTTCCTGACCCTAAAAAGTTCCCTCTTCCGATTTGAGACCTTTTTGCTCAATGCTTTCATCTTTTTCTCCAGGTCATTAATACGAGTCTTAATTTGCACAGCAACAAGAGCTGGCAAGGGCTCAGCATGGAGAATCGAAAGGCAGCTTCGATCAGAGACTTGGCAGAAGGACTAGATAAATACCCAAAGAACAGTATAATTTTAAAATGAGAAAATCTATTTCATTAATAAAAGTCTTCTTTATAGGAATGGTAGTAAAAAAAATGAAATTAGTAGGTACTCTAGCTCCTAACCTCACTTGAAGGATCCATTGAGCTCTAAACCGCTTTCGGTGAGTCTGTAGGTGTGGCAATTGGAAAGGAAATCTCTGATGGGCCTATGGGCGTCGTGGTTGGAGAAGTCGATGTTGGAGCAACAATGTCGATGGCCAGAGATGAGGACACCTCAATGACCAATGGTTCCCTTTCCGATCATCCTTGGGCGGTCCCAAGTTCAGGAGAGACAAGCTCTTTTACAGTTTCTTTTTTGTCCTCATCTAGGAAAGAAAGGTCCATCATAGGAAATCGAGTAGCAACGAGGTGATGGCAATCATCAAACCCGCTTTTCAAGCTAGTATTGAAAGAGTCTTGGCCAAACATGATCTTTATGTCTTCGAATGCATGGGAAGCTTTAAACACCTCCATCACAAGATGACTGGCCCTAGTGACCTGCTCCTCGGCCTTCTTTTCGGCCTCAGTGATACGCTCATCAGCTCTCTTCTTAGTCTAGGCTACTTTCAAGGCCATCTCTTACCACTTCTCTTGCTCGAAGGTCAATTCAGCCTTCACTTTTTTTAGAGCCTCTGTAGAAGCCTTCACCCTCTCCTCCACTCTGATGGCTCGAGATTCTGCCTTCTGCACCTCCTCCTCTTTATGAGCAAGATCGGAGCCCATCTTGCCCAATGCCTCCTTAAGGTGCCCGAGTTCTGCCTTGGCCGCCTCCTTCTGGGCATGAACTCTTTCATTTCTCCCACACAGTTCGACAGCTTGGTAAGAAGGTAAACACCTGCTTAAAGAACCATGTAAAGAGAAGAAAAGAAGGTAGAAGATCAGAGAAGTGAAGTATTATCATGATACCTGGTGAAGGGAGGTCACGGCTCACCTCCGCAAGCCAGTGAAGCTTTGTTCTTGAGCCTCCCTAGCTCCAAAGGAAGAAGTATCCCTTTCATTAGACCCCGAACAAGCTTATAGTCATTGAAAGAGATGCCTTCGAGAATGACAGGCGATTGGATCCCACCATAGGATGGCTCCTCTTAGGGGCCGACACGCTCGGACCGACTACCAGAGAAGAGGGCCTCTCTTCCCGTCAGACAAAAGAATTGGAGCAAAAGCCAAAAATTTCCAAGGAGAACTTGATTAAGCAAGCAAAAAAATCTTAACCTGGCAAAATGCGCTCGAGTGATTGGATATTGCACCCACAATAGTACCCTCAGTCGAAAAGATTTGCTCAACTAGTGCTCCTTGTTAGTCGACCTCAGTGGCCCTTGCCATCTTTTTAAGACCCTTGACAGTTAAAGCTGCCCTCTTCTTAGGCGTATTCTTTCTCATCCTGGTGAGAGTTTTGGGCTTCATGCCTGCAACAATGCAATAAGGATCAGGAATACAGAAGAAATAACCCCCACTCACCCCTAGGGTTGATCAGGCTAAGCCCCGTACTATACCAGGCTTCCTCAGATAACAGCTTCTCTAAGGAAGGGACCTTGAAGTCCCTAAGGATTTTAAAGTGACCTTCCTCCTTGGCCACCAGTCTTGGAATATTGCCAGCTGAGATCTCCGGTCGACCCCAGTTGGACAAGTTCCAACCGCCGAATGATGAGCGAGAAATGAAGAGAAAATGGCCCTTCTACTCATTAATGGAAGAGGGAGTGCCTATAATTAGAGGAAAAACTTTTCTCTGCGTTGTAATGTACCATCAATTCTTGGCACGTGGATGCCTCTTGATGGTGAAAAAAGTTCGAAAAAGAGAGGTAGAGGATTGGACATTGGCCATAGCACAAACAACTAAACCGATGACAAAACAGAAGAAATTCGAAATGAGAGTGCAAAGAGAGATACAATAAAATCATAAGAGATTGAGAATAAAGGGAGGAATGGGAAGCCACAAACTAGCACAGAATGCCTCTTCGTACATGGCTAACCGATTGGGTGGTGGATCGTTTGCCTATGCGGTGGTCCCGGGAAGCTCCAAACCAAACTCCGTCTGAACCCCGTACATGGCTCGGATCCGATTCAAGTCCTCCAACCCTAGCATGGAGCCATGGTCATTGGGTCTGGAAGCTAAATCAGCCTTGGAACCCTTGCATCTTTTGGTGGGGTTCTCAAGGCTTACCCCCGAAGAGGTGGACCATTCTCTGATCGAATCAGCGGACCCCACCATTATGCAAGTTCAAGAGGAAAGGCTAGGACCCAGAAGAGAAGGAAAAAGAAGATTGAAACAAACTCGAAAATAGATGGGCAAAAAGAATGGCCAAGGAAAACCCACTTGGACGAAAGAGGAAAACTCGTGGAGAACCAGGAATGACAAGGATGACTCCTAGATGGCCTCTTGAAGATGTCGTAGTAAAAGAAATCCAGGCAGAACGAACTAGACACAATGACGGTCCAAGGGAGAAGAGAAGCCAGAAGAAGAGGGAGACTCAAAAGATCGTCAGAAAGCATAAGGGAGATGGAAAGTGGTACAGCTTTATTGCTAGAAAAAGATGATTCTAGAAGATTGTGGATCACCACCATCGAACGAGCAGCCCACATGTGGCATTTTCCATCGATCATCTTCCGCTGTCAGTCATTCGAATTAATACGCCGCATCAGAAAGGTATTTGTCAGAATTCAAGTCAAGACCTTGTATTTTAGTTATGATTATCTGCCCAGACCCCTTCATATCCATCCCAAAAATCATGCATGTCTTTTCGTCTTGGACTTTCCATATCCTCGACGTCAGGAATGATTAACAGTACTCCCTTCGCCCAACCAAAGCTCAGACTCGGGAGTAAGGGAACATGTGTTAGGGGAGAATTAGTCCAAGCCAAAAATATGAAGAAGCCCAAGGCCCAAATTGTCCAGGCCCAATGCCTGGGAGTGTAAAGGCCGTGGCCAGCTCACCATCGGCCTCCAACTGTATTGAGCTATAACTAATTTTGATCCATTGTCCAAGTGTAAATTGATATCGAGAACCCATCGGTATGATTTGTCGACTCTTGCTTGGAGATGTCAGCAACCCCTTGGTGGCCCACTCGTTAGGGCCAACCCAAGGCCATTTGCGAGCAGTGCAGACCGACTAGACGTCTATTCACAACCAGAGGCCTTTGACCAAATATGCATCGATAGTGAGGGAGCCTCATCGCCAATAATTGGCCTAGCTCTCAACCGAGGGCCCTCCCCCCAGAGTGCTGGTCGTAACATCTGAGCTCTTCTCGGTCCTATTCGTCGATTTGCCCAATGGCTCTCTCAATAGCCGCCATCACCCCTTCACCAATCGATAGCTATTAATGATTCCCCTTCAAGATCTAGGGATCGCTGACAAGGCATTAACTTAGCCTAGCTAATCCGAGCCCCTCGATCAATCAGATCACCTAAGTAATCAGACGATATTCTAACAAAATTTCGGAACGTGGCGGACAAGATACTCTGACAAGCTTTCAGAATATGGTCACATGGCATGGCTGACACCCATGACTAACAATCTGATTAGTGGGCAAATAACAGGCAGCCTATCTTGATAGCCTATGGCGCAGGCCTAATAACCTCCGGACTCCATCTATAAGAAGATGCAAATAGGAGATCCCAAGGTACGCCATTATTCTGCCTCTCGTGCTCCTCCCTTTGTTGAATAAGATACTGACTTGAGCATCGGAGGATCCCCACCAGAGATACCTCCGATCAAATTTTTTTATAGCTCTCACCTCTGGGAGATAGATCTCGATCGTCCACTCCATCTCCTCCGATGTCGGCCAAAATCTTGCACCAACACTTAGATTAGGAGAAGCAAAAAATAGAGGGGCTATTTTGGCCACAACGATCAAAAGGAGGGCTTCATAGCCACTTCAAAGGAGGAAGAGGAAGGGGGAAGGAGTCAGGGGCTTAATGATGATCGACTAGAGTGACGTAGAGGAGAGTAAATGGAGGGATTTCAAGAGAGATGAACTTAATAAGGGAGAAGAATGAATGAGGAGAATGGGATCAGCCATTCATCAATTAGGAGTAGCCCTAAGGTGAAGCAATAGTTTATACCGATCTCACAAAGTTGACACAAGCTACATCTATACAATAGCCTTATCTCCTCAATCATATCTTGGGCAGAGGGTTGTGATTACAATCCTTGGTTCAAGTCCTAAATTTTTTTAAATTTCAAATGAAATTGGCAACCAATTTACAGTAACTTCTCTTAGCGTGAAGTCAGCAAATCATTTGCCATCTATACATTATTGTATAACTAATAGTTTTCATTGTTAATTACTTATGACTATTTTTGTGATAAATTAGTATTATTGCAAATTGATTTGTATTTTTTGAAATGAAAATATTTTATCACTAAGTTTATTCTTGAATTTTTAGAAACAAGATATTACATATATCTAATAAATTTTGGAAGGAATTTTTTTGTGGTCTTTAATGATGGTGAATATAGAATTTATGATAAGAGGAGTATGAATTTGATTAATGTAGTAAAAATGATAGAAAATACAAAGTTTCCTTTGTTATTTCTAATGTTACTATTAATGCTTTTAATGTTATAATTGGTGACTCCATGCTTTGGCCTACTTCTTTAATCCTACTTTTCACTTTAAAATCTTAAAATTGTGACACCCTTCTAAGACTTCATATCCTATCAAATTTCTAGTTTCAAAGGCTAATTAGGGATTTTCATTTTCAGAAGAAAAGAGCAAAATAAGATTTACCATGTTTACCTTGTATGTGTGGCTCAATCTCTAGATTTGATTCTCTTTTGGAGTTGGAGACTCTTATCATAACAACAAACTCTATTAGCCCTCAATCAAAACAGAAATGAGAGAAAATAAAAATAGAGAGAAGAGTAAAAGACTTAGTTTGGATCCAATTAGGGTTTGGCCTTGATCTATTGGTGATAGGAAGAAATTATAGGAGACGAGTATCTAGTCCATAGGTCGAGAAAGCGAGGAGAGAATATCAAGTAGAAGTGAAAGAAAGTCCATGGAAAGAGAAAAACTATGGAGCAAAATAGAAGAAAAATAGGAAGATAAAGAGAGAAAATGAGAA
Source organism: Elaeis oleifera (assembly GCA_000441515.1). NCBI lineage: Eukaryota > Viridiplantae > Streptophyta > Magnoliopsida > Arecales > Arecaceae > Elaeis > Elaeis oleifera. Next base: position 48,863 of record KE505853.1, read on the forward strand.
GAACATAAAGGAGAAAGAGGAAGAGAGAGAAAAAGAGAGGATGGGGTTTATTGTGCTTCGACAAGACATGATAACTAGTTTAGAGGCTCAGCAATGATAATGGCTATGGCTTGTGACGATTAAGCTATGCTAGCAATGGTCAGAGAATAGGGCCAAACTAGGTCTCAAGTTAGTTGCAAACCAGAGGAGTAGGGCTTGGCTTAAAGAAAAAAGAAGGGTAATAGAGGGTCTCATCAGCACCAGCAAAGACTAGAGAATCATGGTCAGAGGTAGCAGCTTCCATCAAAAAAAATGAGTTAATCTTAGATCAGGAGAAGCAAAAAATAGTGGGCTATTTTGACCATAGCGATCAAAAAGAGGGCTTCACAGCCGCTTCAAAGGAGGAAGAGGAAGGGAGTAGTTAGGGCTTGATGATGATTGACTGTAGGGAGGTAGAGGAGAGTAAATGGAGAAATTTCGAGAGAGATGAACTCAATAAGGGATAGGAATGAATGAGGAGAATGGGATCGGCCATTTGTCAATTAGGAGTAGCCCTAAGGTCAAGTAATAGTTCTATACTGGTCTCACAAAATTGACACAAGCTACATTTATACAGTAGCTTTATCTCCTTAATCATGTCTTGGATAAAGGATTATAATCACAATCCTTAGTTTCGAGCCCTAAATTTTTTCTAAATTTTCAAATAAAGTTGGCAACCGATTTGTAGCAACTTCTCTTAGCATGAAGTTAGCAAATCATTTGCCATCTATAAATTATTGTATAACTAATAGTTTTCATTGTTAATTATTTATGACTATTTTTATGATAAATTAGTATTATCGTAAATTGATTTATATTTTTTGAAATAAAATATTTCATCACTAAATATATTCTTGAATTTTTAGAAATAAGATATTATATATTTCTAAAAAATTTTGGAAGGAATGGGATTCAATTATCTATATCAACTATTAGATGTTTTATTTGTACTTAACAAATTTTGATCAGTTAAATATGCTAGTTTCAACATCATTTGACCCAACTTATTTACTCAATAAGTTGCATGATCAGTCAAGCCAATTAAATAGATGAAAAAATGTAGGTTGGGTTTGGCTTGAGATTTTTAATCCATTTTATAATAGTTTTATATATGCTAGTGATTATTAATTAATTAAAGCATATTACAATAATTATTAATATATCGGTGTATAATATCTTGTACCTACTCATATAAAAATAATCTTTAATGCTTATTGGATAGTAATTTTTTTGATTATATATTATATGTTTACCTGGTGTCTTTGATGGGTTAAATATGCTATTTTTAACTTGATTTGATCCGATCCATTTAGTGAATTAATTTTATGAATCAAAAGAGTTTAACAATTAAATGAAAATAGTTTCGGATACAAGATATTATACTATCAATATTACATATGACACACCATGACCAATAATGGTCTAGAATGTAATTATTAAAAATTTGTATAAAAATCATTTAATCAAGAATTTGGATGATTGATTTAACATGATTCGTACACTACAACAAAAATAATTTTTGATGGCAAAATTACTTATAGCATTTTTTATTATATGCAACTAAATTTTTTTACTGTATTTTAATAAAAATATCATTATCTTTCAATAAGTATTTTTTTATTAGCAGCACTTCATTATAAATGTCGATATAAATTTATGTTTTACAGCAAATAACTTGAAGTATCAAAAATCAGTAATGCTATTATGGCATTTAACTAATATTCTGATAAGTAATAAATACTTTATAAATTTAAAATTATCATTAATTTTAAATTATTAATTTTTATATAGAGCTTGATTTAGTCATACCGATCTCATAAAATATGTTATTATACATATATATTCTTAGTATTACTTATTTAATGATATGAATATATATTAATAAGTTAAATAAATTATTTTTAATATTAATAATACAAATTTTAGTTTAGTAGTTAAGAGCTTATCATTTAAATAAGAGATCATTGGTTCGAATCCTCTCTTTGTTTGAATATTAGGATTTGTAGTTTATTTTTGATGATTTTAACGGCATATAAAAATATCGACATTAAAATTTTAAAAGCATTTACATATGTCACTAAAATAAAATTTTTATGGATATTTTTTAAAAAATTGATAATTAATTGTTGGCACCATCTTAACATGTTATATAAGAAAATACCACAAAAATACCAATAAAGATATTTACGGCATTCTTTCTAATCTATAGTGCCACTTAAAAATATTATAAATGACCATTTTTGTTGTAGTCGTATTAAAATATATAAAATTAAAAAATATTTATTTAAAATATATAATATAAGGGACTAAAAATATTTTATATTAAATAGCATTATGTTTTAACAATAATACAAATAAAAGAATATATGATGCATTATCAGCTTTGAATAAATTTTAAAAATATATATAAGATTATAGAAATATATTCAAAATATTGATATTTTAATTATTTAATAAAATTATAAATATATATCCAAAGCTGATCGAATATTAATTTATTAGTGTTGGTGGAGAAAAAAGTTACAGCCTCATCATCCCCCTCCACACAAGTGTCGGTTGATTTTTGGGGACAAAAAATGCCAAGACACATGCTGCACGTGGTTTGTATTAGTTGTTCACTCATCCATCTTTGACTTTTAATACTCACATATGTGGAGGGGTTGATTTGCTGGGCTCTCTATTTAATTACTCAAAAACTAGAAAGGAGACAAACTCGGCTCAGATGCTGGAATCTGCATTGAAGCGGCTCTATCGCCCGTAAACTTGCGTACAGCCTCGGGGAAGTATCTTATTGTATACTAGTGCGTAACCGCGATTCGCGGCGGGATTTACTTTGAGTCAAATAATATTTAAATATTTATTAATATATAAATTTTATATAATATAATATTTTATTAGTCGATGAATATATATTCATGCTGGTCTTCATCTATCATAATTTTTTATCTAAACTAAAATAAAGATATCAAAAATTTATTAGGTATTACTAAACTGAGTTCCATAACAAAATGGTTGAAAAATTAATCCATAATTTTAATATTTAATAATTAATATTTGATATTTAAATACTAAATATTAAATTTTAAAATCAATCAAAAATATAATCTATAATTTTAAATTATTTTTTAATAATTAATATTCTAAATCAAATATATATATATATAT
>KE505853.1:94914-114085 GCA_000441515.1 Elaeis oleifera
TTGGCACCGAACCACTATAAACCTTGATTGTTGTGGTGTGCTTACTTACTCTCTTCCTAATTTTTACCTTCTTGCATTCTTACATCTTATTGCTACACCTTGCTTAAATCACTCACTACATATAACTTGCATAGTATTACTTAATCCTTGTGGTTCTAAATTAACTTAAATTTTCAAAAACTCAATTCACCCCTCCTCTTGGGTTGCATAGCTGGGCAACAAGAGTGGGGCGCATGCTACCTTTGGATGAGATCTAGAGGGGGTGCACATCCCTTCTTCTTTTGGAATGTTCCAGGGGTGCACATCTCTGAAAAACATGTGGAGAATGAAAGGGGTGGCACCCCTCTTTAGTTTTTGCATGGAGAGAAAGTGCTCTCTCTCTTGCGTACACGAGAAGGACTGGTGGGGTGCCAAGAGATGGCACCCCCTTTGCTTTCTATTTTGGATGTGGGCCTTTCCAATTTGGTTTGATTTTCTTGAGAAGAAAATCTAATTAAAAGGAAGGTGTTATTATGTGATAACGACCAGCCTTTTAATCCTAATTTGGTTTTGATTTAGACTGGAATCAAGGGGTCTATTTAATAAGCAACCTTTTAGGATTTGTGGAGAATGAAAATCTGATTTTCTAGATCCCTACCCTTGTATCCACACCCTCCTCTCTCTCTCATCTCTATCCAACGCCCAGGGGTAGGGCATTCCCATCTCCATGCGCCTAAGGTAGTTAGGCAAATCCTATTTTGTGCTAAGAAAAGAAGAAGGCGATCTCAAGCATTGAGATCATGAGGAAGAAGATCAAGAGTTGATCTAGGAACCAGAAAGACTATAGATTGTCTTGGAGAAGATAGATCTACCATAAGAAGATCGATCTAAAGTTGATTTCGATGGATATCTGTAGAGATCGGGTACGTGCGTGGCTCAACAAGCGAATCTCAGATCTATGATAATCAGATTGTGGTGTTCATCTATCCGCGTAAGGTGATAATGAGATTATCACAATCTCCTTTTGTATGTTGATTTATGATTGATTTTTCTGATTTAGATCTATGCATCGATCATCGAATCAGTTTTATTTGAAATCTGCTGCATCTATGTTTAATCAATCCAAAATGTAATCTGATCCTTCACCCTACACGTCAGTGTGTACAAGCTCCAACTTTTTTGCCTTTAGTATCCTGCCAATCTTGGAGAAACTGACCTTCTTCTACTTCTCAAGAATACAATCCTTACAGAGACCAACGTTAAGGAATTTTAAACCTGTCAGCTTGTCCTTCTTCAATAGTACTTGCATTTCTTTCTCGCTCATATGTAGACATAGACAACGGGTCGAGCCACCCATTACACAGTTCGACCTTGGTATGAAACAGGCCATGCCTGGCATGGCCCGTTAGCTACGGTAATAGGCCGTGCCAGACACGGCCCATTAGAAGGGGCCAGGCTAACCTAGGGGTTTGTGGCCCGTGACCCAAGCCCGACATGGCCCAGAAGGGTATGGACTGACACGGCCTGGCCCGATCCAAACCCAGCACAGCCCGCGTGGGTTTTTTTTGAGAATTTTTTTGTAAAAATAGATGTGAGATTTTTTGTAAAAATAATAAATCACCTTGTAATGGTGGGGGTTTGGTATGGACCCCTATCGATTTATTAATATTAATCAAAATAGTACAAAGAAAGGAGGAGGGCTAGGCCTGACCTCCAAATACAACGAGGAAGAAAGAAAAAATTGAGGTGACTCACCTCAATAATTAAAAGATAAAATTAAAAAGTTATAAATATAAAAATTATTAATTAAAATTTATTGATCATCATGCATCATCGGTAGTATTTATGTCATCATCATCATCAAAATTTGCATTATGTCCACCTTTATCTTGAAGTTTCACCTCAACATCCAACCAATCTTTGAAGTAGAGCAATATCTCAATTATTTTACTAGTCATCCTACTTCTCTTTTCATCTAGAATTCATCGATTTGCACTAAAATAAATTTCGATGCTACTGTGGACATCGACATAACTAAGATATCACATGCAATGACGGACATTATAGGATATTGATTTTTGATACTTTTTCATCATACTAACACATCAAGATTTATATTTGATTTTCATCATAAGCAGATTGAAGATCATTTCATAATAAAATTCAAGTTTACTACTTAAAGATAAAGAAGAACTTGAAGAAGTATGTGTATGTCTCCTATGTACAATGAATGAGAAAACAGATGATGAACGAGAAGTACTAGAAGAAAGATGGAGGTTTGTGAATAAGGAGCACTAGATCCATGAATCTTATCATCATATAAAGCATAAATATCATGAAAAATTGGTTTACTTCAGTTTTAGCAGGTTTAGGATCTAGATTTATATTTTTACAATATGCATCAAGTAAAATCAAAACATCATTTAATTTAACATGTGGATTAAATACAGCAGCTAAGTTATGCATAGGACATATCCTATCCCAATACTCATTCCATTTAGATTTTATTTCATAAATAATAGACTCTAAAATATCATCATATCTATGTTATGCAAATTTTTGGTTAATAAGATATACTTATTGTAAAAATGAACAAGAGGTTGGATAATAAGCATCAGAAAAATTTCAATAGTATTATAAAATTAACTAAAATTTTTTTCAAAATTTTATCTTTGATCCAATCAGTTTCAGTCAATGTAAACCTAATCCATGATCATTAATATATATACTTAATAAATTTTATATGGATATGCATCATGTATCATTGTATATGTCGAATTCCAACAAGTAACTACATCAAGTTTAAATTTTTAAAATATTTACCATGATCTATATATATTTGCTTAAATTTTTAAAGTCTTGCTCTTAAAGCTCAAACAAAAAAACTATATTTCTAATTTTTATAATAACATCTTGAGCCATACCCATGTCAGATTAAATACAGAGATTTAAAATATGATATGCACATTTGATATGCAATAAATTTCTATTTAGAATGAGATGTAAAGAGTCTTTCAATAATCTAACAGTAAAATTATTATTAGATGCATTATCAAAAATAATAGACATAATTTTATCATTAATATCATATGTACACGTAGTTTGATAAATAGCGTTAGAAATTTATTATCCAGAATATAAAAAATTAAAAATATGAAAAGCAAGAATATATTTATTTAATACCCAATCATTTTAATATAATGATCAGTAACAGTAATAAAACAATAACTATCAACAAATACTGTCCAAATATCAGAAGTTAATAATACTTTTGAATTTAGGGCAGAGAGAGATTGGATCAAATTTTATTTCATTGCTAAAAAATTAGTCATAGCTACTCTTCTAAATGTATGTCTACTAGTTCTTCTGTAAGTGGATTGTAGGGTTAACTGAACATACTCTTCAAAATTAAAAGACTCACATAAGCTAAAAGTAATTCATTCTTAACTATCTATTTGATCAATATTTTTTTAATTTTCATGATTATTTGCAAAACTACCTACAAGACTACCTCCTTGTATATTAAGGATGCTTTGAAAATGAGCATCACTCATAACATGGCTCTCTTGATGCCTCTTTAAATGGTTGTTCCCCCACTACTAACACAACTATACAATTTGGTATATTTATTTTAAAACTTGATCTATCATAACTCTTTTAAAATCATTCCATACGGCACTAGTTCTCTTACAGAAAGAAGAGGCAGAGCCTTGACTTTCAATATTAGCTTCAGAGGGAGGAGGAATATTTGTTTCTTCATCCTCTGAAATCGAGAGAATACCAAAATGACTCTCATCATAAGATGCTATATCTAAATATGAGATATGCAAATAAAAAAATTTATGAAATAAAGAAATTGAGTAGAGATAGACCGTAGGTGGAGACTTGTGAGCTTCTTCTTGTGCTGCTTACTCTTGAGGATCTCAACAAAGATCTCTAAAGCTCTAATAGATGGACTAATCTTCATCTTGTATAACACTTGAATGCTTGCTAATTACTAATTACTAATTGAACACTTGCTAAATATTGCTAGAAGAGGAGTAGTAGTAGTAGAGAAGAAAGAAAATTGATTTGGTATGGTAAAAATGAAGAGGAGGAAGATATTTATAGAAATTTAATATTTTATTTTTCAAATATCCTCCAATTAGTCATTTTATGACTGCTGAGAGGATTAAAATGATCATTTTTTCAAAAATAGTCATTATAACCAAATAACAAAAAAAGGATTTGCCATTATGGGCAGGGCCTGGCCCGTAACAACAATAAACGGGCCGTGCCAGGCACAGCCCGTAATGGGCTTAAACAAGCCATGCCTGCACGACCCATTTTGGCTGATTTAAAAAAATAAATAAAATGACCGCCCATCAGGCCCACGGGCCTAACGAGCCAAGGGCCATGCCTGGCATGGCCCGCCAGACCCCAGGCCTAGGGCCATGCCAGACCAGGGTTTGGGGTAAATGGGCTGTGCCAAGCACGGCCTAGTGCCCATGTCTACTCATATGATCCAGTCTGCAATGCTACAACTCTGAGTCTGCCTGTGCCAGTGTCACTAAATCCCTGATATTACTTGTCATATAGAGGGTACCCAACTTGCTTTCTCGTGCTACCACCACAGCATCTTTGGTGATTTTTCAAGAGCCACCAACAAAAGTTGTAACAAATCCCTCTATATCCAACTGCCCGACTGAAATCAAATTCCTCCTTAAACCTGGGACATGTCTGACATTCTTGAGCTTCCATACCGACTGGTTCGGCATCTTTATGTGCATATCACCTTTCCCCACAACATTCAATGGTTCATCATCAGTGAGATAAATCTTTTTGAAATCTCCGACATGGTGATGTAGAGTGAAACGAAGCTCCAGAGTCTAGGATCCATGACTCCATTGGATTGTCCACACTGAGGACTAGGGCATCATTAGCTTCATCTGTAGCTATATTCACGGATTCCTCATTCTAACCTTTATTCTGATTCACCTTTCTGAACCAACAGTTCTTCCTAGTGTGACCTTTCTTACCGTAGTGCCAATAGCCATCACCCTTCAATCTTGACTGACTTCTCTTCTTGGACTTGGATCTTTCATGGCTTTCGCTGCACTGTGTAGTTCTTCCTCTACCTTCTTGAGTAACTAAGGCAGAGCTAGAGTTTTCTTTGGATTCTTTCCTCCTGATATCTTCACTGAGAATCAGATTTTAGACCTCTTTAAATCTCAGCTTGCTTGACCCGTAAGAGCTACTCACCACTGTCATATAGCACCCCAACTCTCGGACAAAGAAGACAGTAAAATTAATGCATAAACTTCATCCTCAAAGCTAATATCACAGAGCTTAACTGACTGGTAATTAATTAAATTCATTGATATGATCAGTAACAAACGCGCCTTCGTTGATCTTCAGATTGAACAAACGATGCATAAGATATACTTTGTTGGAGGTCGAAGGCTTCTTATACATATTGGACAGAGCCTTCATCAGATCAGTCATCGTCTTTTCTTCTAGGATATTGAACGTGACGTTCTTAGCCAATGTCAAATGGATGACTCCCAGTCTAGATGATCCAGCAACTCCCAATCGTCTTGTGACATCTCGACAGGCTTCTTTCCTTGTAGTGGTAGGTGAAGCTTCTTCTAGTATAGATAGTCCTCGATCTGCATCTTTCAAAATTCAGTCTTTCCATCAAATCTATCGATCTTAATCTTTTCTTTGTCTTCTGCTATCGCTCCCACTCTTTCCCTCAAACCTGGTGCTCTGATACCAGTTGTTAAGAACTAAGGCTTGACCCTATGCATAGCGAGATGCAGAAAATAGCGAGAAAAAGAAGGAAGAGAGCAAATTGCACACACACAAGAATACATAGAAATTTATATGGTTCAGAGTCTCTTACTCCTACGTCCACAGCCGCATAAAATATATATTTTTTTACTCAGAAAGTTTACAGAGTATAAAAGATAGGAAGGAACTTTTTCTCTTTTGCCCTCTTTTCTACGTAGCATAGCCACTTTTGGATGCCCAATGTTATCTATTCATATCATGGATTAGGGTTGCCACTGGTAGGATTCTTTTTTCGGATTTGCCCCCCATTTCAATAAGATAGGGAAGGAGAATCACAACTATCCACAGTGTGTACTCTCTACTATTTGTCGGTGGGGTTTCCGCGACTACCAACAGTAGTGCATATATAAGACTAAGATCAAAAGAATGGATCAAGCTCCACTATCCCAACAGGTGGGAGGCTTGGAGCGGCTGAATGGAAAAGAACCCCATCTAGAATCGAAGAAACCCCTCTGATCTCCCTCAGATGCTCTCCTTCTGATAGATCTCCAAAAAATGGAAGAAATGAAAAGAAAAAGAAGCAAAAAAAAATGATCAATCTATGTTGGAAAAAACAAAGGAAATACCCAACATAGAACCCTAGCCATCACCTAAGCTTCCCTTTTGGCCACTTCAAGCCCTCCACCCGATTGGGATTCCTGAGGGTGGGAAAATCGGAAGGAAATACTCAACACAAAGCCCCAGCCATCGTCAAAGCTTTTTCCTTTCAGCCGCTTCATGCCCCCCACATGATTGGGACTCTTGAGGATGGGAAATAGAAAGAAACACCCAACACAAAACCCCAGCCATCGTCTAAGCTCTTCGTTACGGTCACTTCAAGCCTCCCACCCAATTAGGACTGTTGAGAATGGGAAAATAGAGGAAGAACGGGGAAACATAGGAAAAATCAATGGAAACAAAAGAAAAGTAAAAAAAATTTAAAAGATAAGTCTTTTTCCCACATAAATTGATTTTTTTTTTTTACTTCTTGTTCTTCTCATTTCTTCTTTTTTAGAGATCCACCGGAAGGAGAGCATGCGAGGAAGATCGGAGGGGTTTTTCCGGTTCGATTGGAGTTTTATCTCAAGCATATAGACACCTTACAATGGGAAAAAAAATATCCAAGGAACATAAAAAAAATCAGCGATAACAAGGGCAGGATATTTCCCACGTAGATTGATCTTTTTCTTTTGTTTTTTTTCGATGAGGATTGGGAGGAAAAGAGAAATCTCCGATGAAGATCGGGAGGAAAGCAACAGCAGAGACCAATGGAAGATGGCGGCGTGGAGAGCAAAGAAGAAGGGGACATCCGCAAGGGTTCGGGAGAGCTCGAAAAGCTTTTAGACCTCTCGGGCAGGGGCAGAAGAAGAAATGGAGGAGAAAAAAAAATCATCGGAGAAGTCCTGAGCTCGTGATACATGGCGCATTGGAGAGCTCTGGACGCCCTTTAATGTATAGTATAGTATAGATATAGATATAAACATGTTTCTGCTACTTTTTATTAATATAAGCATTAGCTTTTTTTTTCAAATAAAAAAAAAAAGACTGCTTTACACCGGAATACATATGTTCGTGCATGGATGACCAATTAAATAATTTTTATTATATTTCGGTTTAAACTATATAGTTGGATAGATATATAAGACAGGTAGCCTAGCTAACATAAAAGTAGATAGAAAATTATATTAAAGATGTTTATGCAAAAAAAAAGTTTGCATGTTAAAAGGGTTATTATGCACCCCGAAACATGAACAAATATATACGGAAATCAAGATCTCTGCAAGTTGTGTGTTTGCATTATAAAATTAAAATTCGAGGTGCGTTGCAAGCCCGTGTATACAGCTACTGACCAACCGCCCAGGCGCACGTTTGCCGCGAGTCCCCATCCAAACCACTCATTTTTATTTCGTTTTTCCTTAAACGGGTTGGCAATCCCTATCCAGCTTGCTTTTTTATTTTTGTTTCTTTAAACTTGAAAAGGGCTGTGCGGTCCCACCCAATTTGATGACTTTATCCACCGCCCCAGCTGGCATCCACTAATTTAATAGAAATACTAGCAATTTCATCACCATAGCTCGCCATTTGCTTAGGTACATCGAACCAACTTAGCATGCCAAACATATGCGGAAATTAAAAGTTGGAATATTTTAACTCAATCTCCTGCTTGACTACCCTCATCCCAGTCCAACTTAGCATGCCAAACATATGACGGAAATTAAAAGTTGCAATATTTTAACTCTTTCCCCTGCTTGACTACCCTCATCCCAGTCCAACTTAGCATGCCAAACATATGACGGAATTAAAAAGTTGCAATGTTTTAACTCTTTCCCTGGCCTGCTTGGCTACCCTTATCCCAGTCCACCGTAATAAAATCAAGCAGATAAGCAGTATTTTTTTTTTTTGATAAATCGGGAGCGGAGGAGGAGGGGAGATTTCCAACGTAGCTATCCTTCTGAACGTGACTATAAAACTTCAGATTTATTAAAAATATTCAATTCGAGAATAAAATTAGGCTCCTACTTCCCATCATATGGATGAATCCAACGGATGAGTACGTCATTCCAACACCACCACAGACTAGTGAATCAGATGCCGCTTATAGACCATACGTTTAGGTCATCGAGAATAATTCGCTTCTGTTTATTATTATCCCAATATTTAATTAGATTGGGCAATAGACATCCTCCTCTCCATCATATGAGCGAATTTATTGGATAAGTACGTCATCCCAACATCATCACGGATCGATGGAGCAGATATCTTTTTCAGATCTCATATTTAAATTATCAAAATAATTTATTTTATTTATTATTATTTTAATATTTAATTAAATCATGATATCTATTATGATTTGAATCCGAATCACTTGATTAAAAGGTAATGACCCGTTCTATGGGACTACCACCGCGGTGGCAAGCAGGTAAGCAGTGTTTATCAGCATGCGTCCCTGCTTACGTTTGCGATATCGAAAAAAAAAAGAGTCATATATTCGCCAGAACGTGACACAGCATAAAATATCACAATTGTCAAACATGCCAGTGTTGCCATGAATCCTTGTGCATGAGGCTCCAGTTTGGATCACCAGCGTTGCGACTTTTTCACCATAAAATTTCATACCATCATTCGTAACCACATCATCACTAATTTTGGAAATAGACAGTTCATACTTATCTTACAAATATATCCAAATACTTTTCAATAAGATACATGGTGTATTATAGCGATTAAAAAAAATCATCGATGTCTAAAATAGGTGACATGATTACCCGTGATGGACTCCGTAATACAACATTGCATCGAGAGGATCCAATTTGACCAGATGCAGTGCATTAGCAAAAGAGCATGGATGCTCTATGATGTACGCGTGACACTGCAGAGTAAGGTGCAGCTATTAATGATCATCATTAGAAGATAGATGATTATCAAATAAGGAAGTTATAAGAATATATTTGTATCATATATGATATACCTTGTTTGATACCATAGCCATCCATAACCGCATCCTTATCCATGATGTTGTGCACGCATGGTAAAGAATTTTTGGTGTTACCAAAAAAAACTTGAGAGAATTCATACATAATGAGCATGGCGGTACATAATATGGTATGATATATCGAGCGATGGATAGCCGTATATGGATATGAACTGTATGATGTATGTCGCATATAATCATGTACGGTATTCTATTATGTGATGAATGATCTGCGCGGTGCACCGGTGCTTCGCGGGTACCGCAAACGATCCGCGCTGTTATATAATCGCAGCAGCTCAATTCAATTTCCATCAACCACAGAGTGCGGGCAAACAGAGACGATAAACATATCCGCCATCCGTCAGTAGCTTCAACAGCACTTCCTCACCCCGCTATTACCATCTCCACCATGGGAACCATCTCCTACATCTCCCTATTCCTAGCTCTCCTACTCTTCGTTAAACTCCTCTTCTTCTCCAAGAACACGAAGAACCTCCCACCCAGCCCTCCCTCCCTCCCCTTCATCGGTCACCTCCATCTACTTAAGAAGCCCTCCCCAAAACCTCGCCCGCCTCGCCGACCGCCATGGTCCCGTCCTCCTCCTCCGCTTCGGCTCCGCCCTGTCATCCTCGTCTCCTCCCCTTCTGCCACCGAAGAGTGCCTCTCGAAGCACGACATCACCTTCGCCAACCGTCCCCGCCTTCCCTCTTGGAAACACCGACCTACAACTACATCTCCCTTGCCGTAGCCAACTATGGACCCCACTGGCGCAACCTCCGCCGCATCGCCACCGTCGAGCTCTTCTCCACACATCGCCTGCACTCCTTATCCGGGATTCGCGCTGGAGAGGTCCGGGCCATGGTTCGCCAACTTGTTCGGGACTGGCAGACCACGAAAGCGATGGACGGGTTCGCGAAAGCGGCGGTGAAGTCGAGGTTGATCGCACTATCTTTGAACGTGATCATGAGGATGATCGCAGGAAGAGGTTCTGCGACGAGGAGGAGGAGGAGGAGCAGGCGGGGTTCTCCGAGGAGGCGAGGAGGTACTGGAAGCTGGTGGAGGAGGCCGCGCCAGCGATCGGAGCGTCGAATCTGGCTGACTTCTTGCCAGTGCTGAGATGGGTCGATTATAAGGGATACAGCAAGAAGCTGGCGAGGTTCCATAAAGAAGGGATGAATTGATGCAGAGACTGATTGACGAGCACAGGAGGAAAAGCAAGGAGGAAGGGTGGAGAAAAAGTCTATGATGGGTGCGTTGCTATCGCTACAGGAGACGGATCCCGGGTACTACACCGATGAAGTGATCAAAGCACTTGGTACAGTAAGTTCCTTGCTGCCATCTTAGCTTCTTTAATTCCTTCTATCCATTTTTTACCTTGTTGATGTAGGCTAATCACCAAGAAAAATGCATGACAAATAGCGCCTCCAAAAAGAAGATGAGATGATTGATATGGTACACTGCCATATTCTGCATATGATGAAAGATATATTTTCCCCATATTTAGGGTCCCCTGCTTTTATCTTTACAAGACTCATTAATATACTCAATTTAATTCAAACTCTAAAACATATATTTGTAGATTTCAAAAACTATGTAAATAAAGATTCCGATAGTCTATCTATTTCGGATTAACTTATTCTGCAATCAAATAATCTAAGTAATCTAGTTCTTCAAGATACAGGGGATTTGGCGCCCACGTCCCCTCGTGCTCTCACCTCACTCCTAAAATCCAAAATTACTAGATCAACTGAAGAATTATTCTAATAGCATAAGGATGAGATATGATCTTTAGCAAAGTTAATGGATGTTGTTTAACTTCTTTTATTTTTTCTCGTCAATAAGGGAATCATATTACTCCAGGCTTTGTCGCACTTTGTGCCATATGCAGAAAAAAGGAGAATTACGATAGTTATGCACTTATGCAGCAACTTTGTATCTCTTTTGTGTGAGTTTTGCTCATGAATCGCACATTAAAATGTTAAGCTGCTTGATATAACAGTTCTTCGTCTCAAATCACATAGTTCGATAGTGATTAAAGCAATCAAAAGTTAAACATCAACTTTCCCTGAGATTTTTTTCTTTTCCTGGGGGAAAAAATTGTGCTATCAATGACCTTTTCCGAAATAAAATTCTCAATTGAAAACTATAGACCAATTATTTTTGACTTTTCTTTTTTAACTGAGATTCTGTGTCATTCTAATACCACTTTGTGCATGAGCAATGCCTTGAACATCCAAAAAATTGAGCTCCACAATAGAAAAATCCGCACACCAAATACAAGAAATCCACCTAGTTGTTACACCTAATTGGGATCTTCTGATTTCCGTGCAGTACCATAGTGAATAGTTACTGTTGCAGCCACTTGCAATGTAAATGCAATTCAATGACATAAAACTAATTTTTCTGTACCAGTGATATAAAAGCTAGAATGCTTCCCAACAATCACTGAAGCTTACAAATGGAGCATTTTCCTGTAACAGGGTTTATTAGGAGCTGGCGTAGGTACTACAGCTGAAACAACTGAGTGGGTGATGTCTCTCCTACTTAACAACCCAGAAGCATTGAAGAAGATGAGGGATGAGATTGACGCACAAGTAGGAAATGAGCGCCTGCTGGAGGAATCGGATCTCTCCAATCTTCCATACCTCCAGTGTGTCATCACCGAAACTCTTCGGATGTACACAACTTCCCCTCTCCTGTTGCCTCATGAATCATCCCAAGATTGTAGTGTAGGAGGTTTTCATATTCCACGTGGAATGATGCTACTGGTCAATGCATATGCAGTTCACAGGGACCCCAAGGTGTGGGAGGAGCCTACAAAGTTCATGCCAGAAAGATTTGAGGGTGGAAGGGGAAGGAAGTTGATGCTCCCCTTTGGGATGGGAAGGAGAAGGTGCCCAGGTGAAGGCCTTGGAATGAGGGTGGTTGGCCTAGCCTTGGGAACTCTGATCCAGTGCTTTGAGTGGAAGGGATTGGAAAGGAAGAGGTGGACATGACAACACAAGGATTGGGTCTAACTTTGGCCAAGGCTATTCCTCTAGAGGCCATGTATCGCCCACGCCAAAGCATGCTTGATGCTCTTAAAAAACTCTGAATCAGTTCTCCACGATTTGTATGTTAAGCCAGGAGGATCTAATGAGATCAGTTTCGTAGTAGTTCGACTCTGTATGTAGCTCCCTCAATAACTAGTGTTCAGTTTAGCCAGACGCAGATCTAATTTGTCAGATTTCTTCTTTGGATAAGATGCAACACATTTCATGTGGCATGCCTATAGTAAGCCATGCAGGCTGTCACGCGAATCATTTACTATTAACAAACGATCTTAATCACAACAAGCCTTGTGATACACAAACCACACAATTATCCTCTGGAAAGAAATATCCCATGTTGATTCTAGCAAGCAACAAAAGTCGCAGCTAGTTGTCCAATGTCAATCCAAATTGCTAACCAAATGTCACTTATGGCTCCCATTTTCAAAAGTTGGATGTGCTTTTTAGTGAAGAAGGGTTGTTAAGCTTGTTGGGAGTGTGGCACTGAATTACAGGGGCTAGTTTTCTCTGTTTGTTCTGGGTAATTTGGTCTGCTCTCTCTCTCTCTCTCTCTCTCTCGCACACAGACACAGCATGGAATGTCAACCATTTTATTGTGAAAGAATAACATGTCTTGTAAAGGGAAATACCTGTCCTCTGGGGGAAGACTAATTGTTCTTACTGCCCTCCTTCTCCATTACATGTCTTTATCCAAATTAACTGTATGGGTTGTGAGAAAAATTGACGGTTAGGAGATCTTTATAGGATACAGACAAAATGGTCAATGAAGTATTTTGTAAAATTCATTGGAGCACAATGTGTCTTCAAGAAGATGTGGGAGGATTAGGAGTAATGGACATCAATCAATTCAATCAATCGATGAGGGAGGATTAGGAGTAATGGACATCAATCAGTTCAATCAATCTTTTCTTGCCAAATGAGGGCAGAGATATCTAACTTAAGATTTGGATCTGTTGTGGCCAATCTTCTGTTGCACCTAGTTTCGATGAAGAGCAACCTACAAAGAAGTTCACAGACCGAAATTATGTTGTTAGAAACTCTTCGATGCTTAAATCAATAGGGAGTGGTGAACAACAGATATAATATTCAAAGTGACAGAGTGTTAGCCCAGAAGTGTCTTACCAAAGCTGTTCATTTATCTTCCCTTTATAGATAATCTGTTGGTAACCGTTTGTAATGGTTAGACACGTGGATCCTACTTATTTCAACACTATATGATCGTAGGATGGGCAGTTAAGACTATCTGATGATCATGGTATATAGCCGTTATACACTTTCTACGCTGGTGATTTTTGATATACTGACTTTATGTCAGTAGTCCGCGTGCGCTGACTGTATGTTGGTAATCATGATGTACCTATTGTATATCAGTATTTATGGTATATCGGCTGATCGTCGGTTGATTATTCTGACTGAATTGGTCTCGGATAGAAATTGATCGAAAATCTCCAACTATGTATCGGTGTAATAGATTGACAATCGGAGGTTCCATTCATTACACCCGACTAAGTGTCCGGTTCACCAACTATGAATTAGGGAGAGTAGATCCAATTATTCAACAGTTGCCCCCACTCCCAGGTTCAAGGTACTTGACAAGTGAGTTGACACGTGGGTTGACACATTGGACGAAGAGAGTTGTCATGTATTATCTCGAGCTCCGATTCAGCTGCAGACATTAATGATTCTATCTAAATTGAAAAGTCTCCGATCATTTTATCGTTTCGATAATCTCGAGATTATCATTGGGATGTCAATTTGAGAAGACGGTTAAGCAGCCAGACGATCCGATCAATTTGATTCTGTCTAGTCTATTTTCACCACGCATCCAATTATTATTGACTTTTAACCATTCACTCGGATTGAGATGATGTGGCACAATCAGGCAATAGGTGTATCAAACCATCTGATTAATGATCGGTTTTGATGTAGCCACGTATCAAAATATGGTGTAATCTTGATCTAACAAATCCATCCCGACTGTTGACAGGCTCTATATATATAATGTCACTTTTATTTGGATTTTTCACTTTTCTACTTGTCATTCTCCTGCAGATGAGGGCTTTCTCTAAGTATTAAGAGCTTTAAGGGTCTAGGAGTCTTCTTCTTTGTGTTTTCGTGGTCTCCAGGTCATCCCTTAGTTTCAGATTAGGCTTCTCTTTCTTCTCTTCCTTTTCTAGTCTTTTTTGTTTCCTTTCCTATCATTTTCGATAGCTAGTAGCAGTAAGAAGGATAAGAAAAAGGTTAGAGTAGATGAACTCCCTCGGGATAGTCGATCAGGTGATCCGATTGATGATTCTCCTTTGGATCCGGATATGGAAGTGTCTTCCTTATCTAGATCCAATGTTGATCGGCTACGAAAATAATATCATATCCTAAAGTAATTTCAGCTTTTTGCACCTGGTCTAGATGGTCGGATGAGTTCTCTTTTGAATTTGGTAGCAGTTTATATGGAAGACCTTCGAGCTGATCTTTATTTTCTATTCTAGAGTTTATTCTTCTAGATTATTACGGTCTTTGTCCTGCCCAGCTAGCTCCGAATTTCATTCGGTTAATCATCAGTTTTGCTTTATTATGTTATATGATCCTAACCAATCCTTGGCTTTCTCTATTTCGTGCTTTCTTTATTCTTCGTCCCACCTAAAAGCTAAGGGTTGGTGGTTCTTCAACCCAAGGAAGGGTATGTCTTTTATTTCTGACCTTCTTTCGTCCATCCATGGATGGAAGAACTAATTTTTTTTATTTCTCTTTTTTCATCTTGGGGCTTCCCTTCATCCTCGAGAGATCCAAGAACAAGTCCTAATGAACATAGTCGGATAGAAGTCATCGATTGGGAGGATTTTCTCCAACTGAAGAATATGAAAATTCCTACGCAACGAGAGCTACTGACGGAGCAAATGAAGGTGGAGATATCTAACTTAAGATTTGGATCTGTTGCGATCAATCTCCTGTTGCGCCTAGCTCTGACGAAGAGCAACCTACAAAAGAAGTCCATAGACCGGAATTATATCCGACGAAAACTCTCTAATGCTTAAGTTAGTGGGGAGTGGTGAACAACTGATATAATATTCAAAGTGGCAGAGTGTTAACTCAGAAGTGTCTTACCAAAGCTATTCATTTACCTTCCTTTAATAGATAATCTGTTGGTAACCATTTATAACGGTTAGACACGTGGATCCCTCTTATTTCGGTATAATGTAATTGTGGGATGGGTAGTTAAGGCCCTCTGATGATCATGGTATATAGCCGTTATGCACTTTCTACGCTGGCGATTTTTGATATACCGACTTTATGTCAGTAGTTCGTGTGCGCCGACTGTATGTCGGTAATAATCATAATGTACCTATTGTATATCAGTATTTATGGTATATCAGCTGACCGTCGGTTGATTATTCTAACTGAATTAGTCTCGGATAGAAATTGATCGAAAATCTCCAACTATGTATCAGTGTAATAGATTGATAGTCGGAGGTTCCATTCGTTGCACTCGACTAAGTATCGGGTTCACCGACTATGAATCTGGGGAGTAAATTCAATTGTTTCAATAGTTGCCTCCCACTCCCAAGTTCAAAGTACTTGACATATGAGTTGACACATGGATTGACACGTTGGATGAAGAGAGTTGTCACATATTATCTCGAGCTCCAATTCAACTGCAGACATTAATGATTTCTTCTAAAATCGAAAAGTCTCCAGCCATTTTATCATTTCGATAATCGCGAGATCATCATTGGGATGTCAATTCGAGAAGATGGTTAGGCAGTCGGACGATCTGATCGATTTGATTCTGACAAGTCTATTTCCGCCACGCATCCAATTGTTATTGACTTTTAATGGTTCACTCAAATTGAGATGATGTGGCACAATCAGGCAGTAGGTACGTCGAACCATCTGATCAATGATCGATTTTGATGTAGCCACGTATCAAAATCTGGTGTGATCTTGATTTGAACAAATCCATCCCGACCGTTGACGGGCTCTATATATATAATGTCACTTTTATTTGGATTTTTCGCTTTTCTACTTATCATTCTCCTGTAGACGAGGGCTTTCTCTGAGTATCAAGAGCTTCAGGGTTCTAGGAGTCTTCTTCTTTGTGTTTTCATGGTCTCCAGATCATCTCTTAGTTTCAGGTTAGGCTTCTCTTTCTTCTTTTCCTTTTCTAGTCTTTTTTGATTTTCTTTCCTGTCATTTTCAATGGCTTGTAGCAATAAGAATTATAAGAAAAAGGTTAGAGTAGATGAGCTCCCTCGGGATAGTCGATCGGGTGATCTGATTGATGATTCTCTTTTGGATTCGGATATGGAAGTGTCTTCCTTATCTGGATCTAATGTTGATCAACTACGAAAATAATATCGTATCTTGAAGTAATTTCAATTTTTTGCATCTGGTCTGAACGGTCGGCTGAGTTCTCCTCCTTCGAATCCGATAGCAGTTTATGTGGAAGACCTTCAAGTTGATATTTATTTTTCTATTCCGAAGTTTGTTCAGAATCTTCTAGATTATTACGGTCTTTGTCCTGCCTAGCTAGCTCCAAATTTTATTTGGTTAATCATCAGTTTTACTTTGTTATGTCATATGATTCTGACCAACCCTCAACCTTCTCTATTTCGTACTTTCTTTATTCTTCGTCTCCTCCCAAAGCTAAGGGTTGGTGGTTCTTCAACCTAAGGAAGGATCTGTCTTTTATTTCTGACCTTCTTTCGCCATCTATGGGTGGAAGAACTAATTTTTTTTTTATTTCTTCTTCTTCGTCTTGGGGCGTCCCTGTTGGGAATAGTGTCTCAAAGTCAATCGTCAGCCTGTTGACGATTGTACTCTTTGTTGTATTAGTACATGAATTAAAATTAATAAAATTATTTTGATATTTTCATCATAAATTACTTCATCTTCTAATGAACTCCTGTGTTGTGGTGAAGTCTTTAGGACTATTTAGACTCGACAAAGGAGGATTTATCGTTTAGTCCTTAAATAAGTTCGCGATCAAATGATACGTTATTACCAAGGACAACAATATTTATCAAAATAGGTTGTTGTGTGCCATATAGATTGGTTGTTCTCTTAACCAAGGAGTGTGGAGATACTGGTATGGCATACAGGTGAGATGTAAGGGTACATCTGCACTGAACGTGACCGACTCCGGAGCTATTTCTGCTGTCAAGATTTGCTCCGATGGGATATGGGTATAAGTGTCCTTCCGATCTGAGACCGCCACGGTGACTTGTAAGCAACTCACTGCACTTAGGCACTGGACTACCTGAATTTTTAATTCAGTGACGGAAGGCTACTGGGTGTAGTCAAGTACTTGACTTGTCGGTGCGTATGTCAAGATGGGATTGACTATTCCAGTTCAGGAGCTGTGTACAGTCGTATTTCAATTTAGCAAAACCTTGGCCAGGGTAGTTCTAGTGAAGAGTCACAAGACTGTTTGAGTTGAACACGATTCGAATGATCTAATCAGGGTTGACAGTTTAACCCTGAGTCGTCCTAAACACAGGGGTCAAAAGGATGAATTATACAGTAACCATATTCACGTAGGTTCTGAGTGTTGCGATTGTGACTATTCGACCTATCCGATCATCAGGTACCATTGCTAGATGGTCACTTCGATTAGTACAAAAATTGGTTCCTGTGTTACCGGCTTAGGTTCGAACCTGCGGGGTCACACACATTAGAGGTTCCTATCTGATCTGATAGCTGTTGAAGAGTCCTAATGCTCGTGGACCATGAGTTCTACGTGTCTGAAACTCTATGATCAAGAATCAGGATTCTCTGATCACGAGTCTCACACATTTTGGGTACTGGGGTCAAGAGTCCCACTGGTTTGGGACTCTTCGATCAAGGTTTCATATCGATGGACTTTGATACCCGATTGCCCATCGGATTTGGACTCAATATTTATGAGAGGTTTAATTAGTGATTTGATCGCTAATTAACTCAATTTAATTGAGTAATTATTTTTGGATCAAGTCCAATTGAATTGGATTCAGTTGGGTTTGACCCGATTAGGTTAAGTGTTGACCTAATCGTCGAAGTGGTTTGGTCCCTGATTTGATCAGAGGTTGAACTTAGTCAATTTTTGATTTGATTAAGATTTTATTAAGCCTAATTAAGTCTAATTAAGTTGGGTTTAATTTAATCTAATTATGCTTAACCTATTTAGATTAGGTTGGCTCAATTAGGTTCAAACCATCTTGACTTTTCTCCCTGCGCCACCTCACTTCTTCTGCGCATATTTGAATTCACGAGAAGCAACTTCTCATGAATTTTCTCCATGCAGAAGCCATCCCACGCCCACCCTTGTGCGCCAATTATCTGGATAAAATAAGTTGGTTGGCCATTAAATTTAAAGAAAGTTTGAATTTGAATGAGCAACCAACTAATCCATGCGCCATGCTCTTATCTTGTGTGCCCATATTTTACACGAGAAAGTGTTTCTCGTGTAAACTCTCCATGCACAAATCAACTCACGCCCCTTCTCTTCTCACACCCAAGTGGATAGGGATGAGTTAGTTTTGCATTTGAATTCAAATTTGATTTGAATTCAAATGTGCAACCACTTATCTTTATCCTCTCACGTAGATAAGACATGTTCGACGTTGTTTTAAAAAGAGGAGAAAGGTGGGCGTGCGCAAAAATTTTGGAGAGAAAGTTTGGGGCGTGAGGAAGGCTTGTGCATAAGGTGAAGGTCCATATCCTTTCGAGAGAAAAAGAAGAAAAGAAGAAAAATAGGGCGTAGGGTTTTCAGTGTGTTCCTGGGTTCGGAAGTGAGAAGGTGAGCTACGAGTGTCGTGAGCCCACCAAATTTTAGAAAGATCTTCAATATCCTCTCAAACACATTTGCTGACAATCTAGAGTATTC
>KE505853.1:222739-235927 GCA_000441515.1 Elaeis oleifera
CAGTGATTGAACCCGAATCATTAAGCTGGTCAAATCAAAACTAATTAACCAATTGGTGTCTAAAGTAAGTTTGGCATTTCGATCGATATTTTTAATTAAGAGCGATTTACCTGGCCATTTCGATGGTATCTAAGGCAAGCTTAGAATACCCTCCCATCGATCTCACTTATCTGACTAATTTGGTGGATTATGTCTTAATTAGACCACTAAGTGATTCGAGTTGACCCACGCCATTAAGGTTGATCAGTGTAACTGATTAAGATACCATTTCAACTAGCATGACCCTAATCCGATTCAATGACTTGATGAAGTCAGTGGGAGGATTGTGGTTTACTAGTTGATCTCTTCTTTCTTTTCTCTTAATTCATAAATCAAATCTTCTAAAGTATTAGGTCCATAAAATGAGCTAGTTATGGTGATAATTAGATCATAGCCTCCCATTAAGGTGAATGATAATGGGTCCATTATTTCTGATTAATATTGCAGGCACCATCCGTCTGGTGTTTCTCTGAATGATAGAATTATCATTCATCATATGATGACTCTGATATACTATCTGATGAATGGTTGGGTTGATCGAGCCATATTCGAGCTTGATCATTCATTAGTTAGAATCATTGAGTAGGTTCATGTTAATGGTTTGACCTAATTGAGACTTTTAGTGATGGAGGCTCATCACCTATTGAAATAAAATCTGAGGCGAAATTAATTACTAAAATTATTTAAAAAAATAATTAGCTGAGAACCTACCCATAGATGCATATGAGTTGGTCGAGATATACTTGAGCCTGTATGCAGTCTGTGTGGATTTTAGTACCCACTAAAGAATTAAGGTAATTTCTTAGATTGAAGGTAGAGGCTACCAATTTGACTAAAATAATGGGAGAACCTTTAGACTAAAGTTCAAGTCTTTAGGCTTAATTAATTCATAAACATAGAGGTCTTATATTTTCTTTCAGTTATAGCTTGATGTCCGTTGCTCTGTTCACTATTTGATAATGACTTATTTATAGAACCCAACTTCGATAGATGGTATCGAAAGTTACAAATAGTTTTAGAGCATGAATGGATCCTACATATGATTATAGATCTAGCACCTAATGTTTTCACATCCAACACACATGATGCGATCAAAGACACTTACCAGAAGTGGTTAAATGATCATATCACCATATGGTATTTTTGAGAGTAGCAAAAAATATGAATATAATTGTAAATTCGATGATGCTCAGTAGGAGAAAATTCTTCAAATATTGGAAGAGTTCTTTTGCACCTTTGAAGATGTGTCATCAGTGGGGCAATAATCTTTTGAAAAAGAAAAAAAAAGTGAAAAAGAGTCATACTTGGGCTAAGAAGCCCGAACTGACAAAAGAATCTAAGGTTAACCTAGTCTTACAGAGTCTCTTGATCCGAACAGGCTAAAGAAGAGAAATCAGCAAAGGATTGCTAGACCAGGTACTTATATGATAACACCTTATGATTTCTCTATCTGTGATACTACTATCTGGATATTGGATATCGAAAGTTTATGCAAATTGTTGCAATGACTTTAGATTGGTAGAAAAATTGAAAACAGCAAAAGATTCATGAATGTTTGAGCTGAAAGTCATGTTTTAGTTCTGGCTTTAGAAATTCTCAAGTAAGTTTGTGATTCTAATAATGTCATTTTTGGTGATTGTCATCATTGTCCATTTTGACGAATATAATTTTCATAGGCCTTCTGGCCAAGGATGGATTTACATTGTCAACATAAATGATTTTTGTGATATCATTATAGATGATGTCAAAATCATAGTGGATAACTAAAAAAATGATATTTATGAATAATCACAGCCTGTAGGTATAATGTACACACCAAACAAACTTCTTAGAGTAGATAATATCACAAAAGCCTATCTTTAGTAAATTTAGGCTCGGTCATGTAAACAAGAATAGGATCAACAAGAGATAATTCTCAAAGTCAATGATTGTGAATTATTGTCAACCTGTCAATCCTATCTCCTTAGTAAGATGACCAAGTCACCTTTTACTGGAAAGATGAATGAGCCAATGATGTTCTGAGTCTGATACATACTGATGTATTGGATCTATGAATATGTTTACTATAAATTTGGATTATTTAAATATTCAAATAATTTCTTAATAAGGTAAAAAATAAATTGAGAAGAGCATTGAAACTCTTCAGTCAGACCAAGGAGGAAAATATTTTTTTGATGAGTTTTTGATATATCTAGAAGAGAATAAGATTCTCTCTTATTGGAATCGACTTTGTTAGACATAGTTCGATCCATGATGGGGCTTACAAGTCTGTCAGTCTCTTTTTAGGATTATGCTCTTGAGACTACTTGTCATGCTCTCAACTAGATTCTAAACTAATCAGTCGCAAAGATACCATATGAGATATAGACTAGACGTAAGCTGGTACCCTCTTACCTTAGGGTTTAGGAGTGTTTGATTTATGTCAAATATTTACAGACTGATTAGCTTAGATCTCGGTCCTATATATATTATTTTGTAGGATAACCTCAAAGAATCTAGGAGATATTACTTCTATCTTGCTAAAGAACAAGGTTGTTCGGCATTCCTTTTAAGAAAAGGAGTATCTTAATGAAGGAACTGATGCATTTCACGTGAAACTTATGAAGTTCGACAAATAGAAGAATCGATAAAATCTAGTGAACCTATAGAATCAGATTTGATTAGATCAAATCTGAAACCTATTTAGAGGCACCATTAAGAAGATCCGGTAGAGTACCACATCCGTCGGATAGATACTTCAGTTTCTAATTCTGAGATGTGATCCTATTGAACTCGATGAGAACAACAAGGATCTGATCATCTACATGGATGCCATGTAGAGGTCTGACTCCGATTAGTGGTATGGAGCCATAAAGTCTGAAATAGAGTCCATAATGGTCAATGGTGTATGGACTCTGGTTGATCCACTTGAAAGGGTAAAGCCCATAGGCTATAAGTGGTTCTTCAATAGGATCAGAGGGCGCAGACGAGAAGGTGGAGACCCATAAAGCCTATCTGATTGCCTAAGAATATCATCAATATTTTGGTATTAATCATAATGAGATATTTTCTCCTGTGGCAATACTAAATATTTCAGAGTTGAAACATACATTTTGATAAGTGATCAAAACATATGGCTTCATTGAGAATGAAGAACCCTACAAATACAAAGAGGTTAATAATTTTGTGAGTGTATTTTTATTTATATGTGAATAAAAATTTTTAATAAAAAATGACATTCCTTACATTAACAGGGAATAAAAGTTTCACTATTATCATTATTCTCCATAAAAGATTTGAAAAAAGCATCCTTCATCTTAAAGATGAAGATCTATATAGATAGATCTAAGAGTCTGCTTAAGTTATCCCAATCTATGTACATAGAGTATTTATGAGTAGAATTTGTTCTATCATGTACACCATGTACGAGACAGGATATGATATACTCACTAGGATAGTGAGTGGATACCTGTAAGATCTGGATAAGAATCACTGATAGATCATCCTTAAGTATTTGAGAAATACTAAGGACTGATGACTTGGTTATGGAGAATCTGACTTGAAACTTGTAGAATATGATTCTAATTTTTAGTTAGATATAATAATAGCAAGAACATGTTGGAATACATCTTTATCCTAAATGATGGAGCAATCTACTAGAAAAATTTCAAGCAGAATAATAGAGCCAATTCAAAATGTGAGGCAGAATATATTGCAGCATCCGATGCTTGCAAAAAAGCTATGTGATTGTAGAGATTTATTGACAAGTTAGGAGTGGCACCCTCCAATGATGGTCCTGCTGTATTGTACAGCACTGAAGCCATAGCTCATGTCAAGGAGCTAAAGTCCTATTAGCTTAGCAAGCATTTTGCATTGCTACCACCTTATTCAGAAATCACGGATAGAGGTGACGTCAAACTTTAGAAGATTGACAGAAAGGAGAATCTGACCAACCTATTTACTTAAGCCTCGATATCCAGGAGTTTTAAAATGATAAATCGAAGATGGGTATATGATACTATACTGATTGGCTTTAGTCCAAGTGGAAGTTGTTGGAAATTATGTCCTAAAGTCAATCGTTTGACGATTGTGCTAATTATAAATGTATATGAATTGATCAATAATAAAGTTATTGGTTTTTTCATCACAAGATTATATCTTCTAATGAACTCCTATGCTATGATGAAGTCCTTAGGATTACTTTGATCGATAAAGGAGGATTTATTGTATAGTTCTTAAACTAGTTCGCGACCAAACGATATGCTATTACTAGGACGATAGAGATATCAAATGTACGTCGTTGTGTGTCATATGCATTGGTTATCCTCGTAACCAAATGGTGTAGAGATACTGGTATGACATATAAGTGAGATATAGGAGCACATCATCACCGAACATGATCAATTACAGAGCACTCTGCTGTCAAGAATAGCTCGCGAAGGGTATGGATATAATTATCCTTCCAACCTGAGATCACCACGGTGACTTACAAGCAACTCACTATACTTTAGTGTCAGACTATCTAAATTTTAATTCAGTGATGGAAAGTTTTGGATGCAGTAAAGTACTTATCAAGTCAATACATGAGTCAAGATAGGATTGACCCTCCAAATTAGTAGTAATTAATGTATCAATCTATTTAATTTAGTAAATCTGGATCCGAATAATTTATGTGATAGATTTGAAAGATTGAAATATAATGTAGATTACTTATCTAGGGTTGACAGTTAAACCCTAGGTCATCCTTGAGCATTAGGATCAAAGGAATGATTATACTGTAACCATACGCCAGTAGGTTCTTAAATGTTGCTTCACCATCATTCGACCTATCTGGACATCGGGTCCCATTGCTAGATGGCTACATCGATTGGTTTAAAAATTTATTTCTATACTATCGACTTAGGTTCGAACCTATGGGGTCACACTCAAAAGAATTTCTGACTGATCAATAATTAAGAATCGTTCAAGAGTTTAATCATCAATTCGATTGATGGTTAACCTAATGTAAAAGTTACAATGAATTTATTCACTGAGTGTTAGTGACTTAATGAAAGATTAATTAGTAATTAGATTACTGATTAGCTCAATTTGATTGAGCAAAGAAGATTAGATAAAATTAATTGAATTAGATTTAATTAGGTTTGATCCGATTAGATCATGTGATGACCTAATCGCTAAGAAAATTATCTCTGATTTGATCAGAATTTTGATTCAATCAATTCTTAATTTGATTAAAATTTGATTAAAAATTATAAATATAATTAGATTGGATTTCATCTATTTGTTTAGGCTTAACTAAATATGATTTGGTTTGGAGTCAAATAAGGAACCAAGAGTCCATATAGTGTTGGACTCCTCCCATGCACCACCCAAACTTTGGATGCCCACCTTTCTCCATGCCAAAAGTTTTTTGCATGAAGTTTTCTCCACGCAAAAGATCCTCCACCCTCCTTTCTCACATCCAAAAGTAGATATGATATGATTTTTATGGTATGTTCAAATGTGATTTGAATAGGTTACCATATTTGATAAGGTTTGACCTTATCTATAAAACCTTGTCACCCACTTTCTTTATTCTCTTTCTTTTGTGTGACAAAAGGAGAAACTTTTCAACATGAGAAATCAGATAGAGATCTAATTTACCATGAAAATATTTGGTTGGGGCATCCCATATTTTTTTGGGCATGGAATTGTGAGAGGGGGCGACAACTAAAGGAAGAGTCCAAACATTGTTGGACTCTTCACCCCAACTTCCTTACATGCCAAAATAAAGGAGTTATTTTCTTTTGTGCATGTAAGAGAGACAAGAGAGAGCTCTTCACATTGGGGAGTCTTTGGGCGTAGTTCCATGGCATGAAAAATAGAAGAGAGTCCTCTCTTCTTGGGAGAGCGCAAAACTTAGATTCCTAGGGTTTAATCCTAGGGTTTGGAAAGAGAGAAAATAAAAAAAATTATTTCTTCTTCGTATTCTTTTTCATCCTCATCTCCTCCAGATGTCCTTCTTCAACCTCTAGAAAGGTTCGAGAGATTTGATGAAAGGATCCAGATCAACCAACAAGATGGTCTTTGCATGAGCTAGCACTCTCGAGGAGATCGATCAGATCGAAGCTTCGAGTGAACTTTTCGTAGAGACTGAATATGTGTGCAGCTGTGAGCAACCAGTAAGGATTATCTTTACTACATCTCTCAGCAGCGGTGATCGTCAATCCACACTCAAGTATCAAGTTCTGAACTCAGATAGATATAGATTTGATCTACTGTTCACATGTATGCATGTAGATTTTTATCTTCTGATTCTTCAAATTTTATATGCAACATATCATGTCATAGATCCTAGAGTAGGTTGATTTGATGATTAGATCATATGCAGGTTAGATTAATATGATTAATCTAGTTATCTTTCGCTATATTTTATTCAAAATTTTGAAATATCTATATGAAATCATCTATATTTTTCAACATACATTTCACTGAACATAACCAACACTGAAGTACTCTGCTGTCAAGAGTTACTCCGAAGGGATATGGGTATAAGCGTCCCTCTGACCTAAGATCACCACGGTGACTTGCAAGCAACTTACTATACTTTGGTGCCAGGCTACTTGAATTTCTAATTTAGGATTGAAAGATTTCTAAGCACAGTCAAATACTTGTAAAGTTGATGCATGAGTCAAGATAGAATTGACCACTCCAAGAAACTAGAGAGAATGCTTTGTATTTCAATTTAGTAAGACTTTGACCAGGACAGTCTTTATGAGGAGTCACATGATTTATTAGATTAAGACACATAATAGATGTACTATTAAGAGTTGACAGTTTAAACTCTAAGTCATCCTTATATCAAGGGTCAAAGGGATGAATTATACGGTAACCATATGCCAATAGATTCTGAGTGTTGCTTTGCATACATTCGGCCTATCCTGATGTCGGGTATCATTACTAGATGATTACTTTGATTGGTATAAGAATTTGTTTCTGTATTATCAGCTTAGGTTCGAACCTATGGGTTATATATATTAAATTTTCTCTCTCATCAATTGGCAGATCTATGATTAAGAATCATCCGAGGAAAACCATCAATACGATTAATGATTAACCCTATGCAATAGTTGCAATAACATTATTCGCTAAGTGTTAGTAAAATTTAGAAGAATTGGTTAGTAATTAGATTGCTAATTGACTCAATTTGATTAAGCATTGAAGTTTGGATTAAATCTAATTGAATAGGATTCAATTTGGTTGGACCCGATTAGGTTATGAGATGACCTAATCGCTCAGAGTGTTCAGTTCCTTATTCGAGCTCAATTAATTTCTAATCTGATTAGGATTTAATCAAAGCTATTTACTACCTAATTAAATTAGATATTCTAATTTATTCTAACCTAATTGGTTGGATCAAGAACTTAATTAGAAATGAATACAAACTCGAATTTGAATGGAACAAGAACTCCTCATGCGCCACCTTTCACTGTGCCCTACTTTTCTCCATGCATGAAAGTAGTTTTTATGTAGAATTTTTTACATCTAGAAGGTGTGTGATGCCTTCTTCTAATTCTCTTTGGATTAGAATTTGGTTGGTTCAAGTTTGACTTTGAATTGGTCTGAAATCAAGCTTAAATCAAGAGTCCAAGTTTTATGGGACTCTTCCTAGCCATCGATTAGCCTTCTTTCTCATGTGCAAATAAATTTTTGTGTGATATTTTTTGCACCAATCTAAGTTGTGTCACCCTCCATTTTAAGTCTCTTATGTGTGGATTAAATCTAGTTTAAAATAGAATTCAAATTTGATTTGAATTCATGACAAGATCAAAGGCTATTTGAAGTTGAACTAGATTATCCAAACTCTACATAGGATGCCACCTTTAAGAAGGGCTATTTTTTGTGCACCAAATCACTTTAGATTTGCCTTGAGAAAACCTCAAAGATTGTGTGAGAGATCTAAGGAAGAGGGGTCAGCATCCATGCATGAGAAAAAGAGGAAGAAGATCCTCTTTGGGGCGTGAGATCAAGGGTGGGTGTGAGTTCTAGATCTAGGATTTTAGATCTAGTGATTGGGAGAGAAGAAAATAGGAAGGAGTTTTTTTCTATTTTTTCTCTATCTTTGAACAGTACCTGCTCTGATCTATCTTCAATATCAGAAAGGTTTGAGGTGATGAAAGAAGGAGATTAAATTAGATTCATCATGAGAAGCCGACTGCGTGAGCTAGTACTCTCGTGAAGGGTTGATCAGTCTGAGGGCTTCGTATGGACCATCTGTTGAGGCCGGATGCTTGTACGACTGCGAGCGACCAGTGAAAACTTTTAGATCCATATTTTCAATCATGGAGTTTGACTACCCACTTTCAAGTATTGGGTTCGGAACCCTAATAGTAGTAGGTTAGATCTATTACAGTGCGTTGGTTTTTGTTCACATGCTTGTTGTTTTAAATTTAGATTTTTATGCATATAAATTCATATCGTAGATCTATTTATAAAAATTTTAAGATTAAATTTTATACATATATTTATAGATTAAATAGTTTAATCTATTATTCTTTCACTATAAAATTTTTAAAATGCATGCATGAAACCCCTGCGCATCCCAACAGTGGTATCAGAGCCACGTTCTATATGATATGATGTTATATGCATTTAGATCTATAATTTAATTTTGATTAGATCTGATATATGATATTTTAGATCTAAAATTAGTTATAGATCAGATCGCACGTACTAATATAAGGTTATCCTGCTGTAAGATTTATCTCTTACAGTGCAAAGGTTGTCCTATTTCTGCTGATCTTTATAAAATTTGATTTTAAATTTAGATATGTGATATTTATTTATGATAATTATTATCTAATTTTAATATGATCAAAATATAATAATCAGATCTGAAATAATTTATATTAGATCTAAATTATTTAGATTTGATGATCTAAGTAGCGAAGAAATCGGATCGGGTTTGTCACTAGGCTGTCCGGTCATAGGTGATAATAGAGATTAGATCTCTCTTCTTCCTATTCAATTAGATCCTCTTATGATATGTAGGAGTGTAATTATGACTATATCCCATGAAGATGAATGCGAAAAGAAATTTTATTTTCTATAAAATCTTAAAATTTAAAATCTTAAGATTGTGCGTGTGATACATTGTATGAAAAGTAGTTGCATCTAATCATTACAATAAAATTTAGAATCATAAATATATTTAAAATAATTTTAAAATAATTTATGATTAATTTATTATTATTTATGTAGAATTATTTTTATCTGAAATTATTATAATTATTGTAGTTCGTTTGTTGAGTCGACTCAGTTTTGTTTGGGTCGACTCAGGACTTTGGTTGGTCAACTCAATTTCTGTTGAGCTGACTCAATGAAATAGACTAAAAATATGATTTATAATTTATCATCAATGAGTAAACTATGTCTCAAAACTTAATCGACCCATTGTGATGAGTCAGCTTAATCCAAGAGTGAGCTGATTCAAATTTCAGATCTAAATAATCATGCATGAAATTAATTATAAAATTATTTATAAAATTTAAATTATTTTAAATATTGAACCCCTACCACAGCTCCAAACTTAATTAAAATTAAGTTGAACATATTAGATCTAAAATTATGAATTAAAGATCTAATGTCAATCGCATAAAACATAGATGATGGGTTTATGGGTTAGCTTGATCAGATCCTCCTAATTGGGTTAAATCCTAGGATTAGAATCAAAATTAAATAGACTAAGAAGAGAAATTAGATTAAATCAGAATTTTTTTAGAGCCAATACAATAGTTGTAGATGATCGAGTCCATATCCTTGATTAAACCCAAATAGACTTTGATCTTGAGCTCAGTGGTCGAATCCAAGTTCATAAGTTGATCCAGTTGAAACTGATTAACCAGTTGGTATCTAAAGTAAGTTTGGTAGTCTTGACTAATGGTTTTAATTGATAGCTACTCGCATAGATTGAGTCTATGACGAGTTAATGGCATATCCTTTCCACCGATCTCACTTACTTGACCAACATGATGAATCAAGTTTTGATCAGATCGCTTAATGATTAGGATTGACCCATGCTTATTAGAAAATCAGTTCGATTGATTTAGGTGCCCCTAGTTTGACTTGTCTTAGTCCTCATCATAACTTAGTGAAGTCAGTGGAAAGATTGATGACTTGTTAGTTGGACCAGCTTGTTTCTAGTCCATCCTGATCTGACTTAATGAAGTCAGTAGGAGGATTGAGATTAGCTGGTCTATATATTTAATTCTGTTAAATTTGTTAACCAAATCTTCTAAATTATTAGGTCTAATAAACGAGCTGGTTATGGCGATAACTAGATCATAGCCTCCCATTAAGGTGAATGGTAATAGGTCCATTATTTTTGATTGACATTGCAGGCACCATCCGTCTGATGTTTCTCTGGATGATGGAATTATCATTTATCATGTGATGACTCTGTTGTACTATCTAATGAATGGTTGGATTGGTCGAGCCATATTCGAGCCTGATCATTCATTAGTTAGAATCACTGAGTAGGTTCATGTTAATTGTTAGACCTAATCAGGATTTTCAATGGATTTCCATCGCCTACTGAAATGAAACTTGGACGAAACTAATTACTAAAAATTATTTGGAGAAATAATTGGTTAAGAAACTACCCATAGATGCATATAGGTTGGTCGAGCCATGCTCGGATCTGTATGCAATCTGTGTGGATCTAGTACCTGCTAAGAATTAAAAAAATTCTTCGAATTAGAGGTAGAGGCTATCAATTCGTATAAAATAGTAAAGAACCTTTAGACTAAAGTTTATATCTTTAAGCTTAATTAATTCATATACTAATTAGGTCTATATTTTTTTTCAAAAATGACCAATATCATGTCGCTCCACTCACTATTTGACAGTGATGAGTTTATTGGATCCAACTTTAATAGTCAGTATCAGAAGTTGAATATTGATCTTGAGTCCAATCTAGCTAAAAAGTTTAAGACTGAACCGAGTCAAACAGACTACGACCCAAATAGGCTAAAGAGAAACGAGCAATTAGTTGCTAATCAAGGTGCTTATATGATAACACCTTGTAATTTCTCTATATGTGACACTACTACCTGGGTATTGGATACCGAAAGTTCAATTCACATTTACAATTTCTTGCAAGAACTTCAAGTTAGTAAAAAATTTGAGAACGATGAGAGATTCCTAAATATGGAAGATGGAAGTCAAGTTCCAATCCTGACTTTAGGAGTCGTCGAGCTTATTTTCAAATTCAATAGTATCATTTTGAGTAATTATCATTATTATCCATCTTTCTTGATGAATATAATCTTTGTTGGCTTTTTGACAAAAGATGGTTATATTTTATCAATAAAAAATGATTATTATGATATCATTATGAATTATGTTACAATAATGCGAGGACAATTAAGAAATAGCATCTATATTTTGTCACAGTCTATAAGTGTAATGTATACTTCAAATAAATATTCTAAATTAGATAATATCACGGATACCTACCTTGGCATTGCAGGCTTTGTCACATTAACAAGAACAAGATAAATAGGTTTGCACAAGAGGATATCCTTAATATCAATGATTATGAATCATTACCGACCTATAAGTTTTGTCTTCTTGAGAAGATGACTAAGTCACCTTTTACTGAAAAAGATGAACGAACCAATGATATTCTGAATCTAATACATAGTAATGTATGTAGACCTATAAGCATTAGTGCCAAAGGAGGGTATAGCTATTTCATTATATTCATAGACGACCTATCTAGATATGGGTATGTCTACTTGATGAAACACAAATCCAAATCATTTGAAATATTCAAATGATTTTGTAATGAAGTAAAAAATAAATTAAAAAAATATTAAAATTCTTCGATCTGACCGAGGGGTGAATACCTTTTCAGTGAATTTCTAACATATCTAGGAGAGAATGGGATTCTCTCATAATGGACCCCTCCAGGGACACCACAGCATAATGGCATCTCGAAAAGGAAGAATTGAATCCTATTGGACATGGTTCGATCCATGATGGGATTTGCAAGTCTATCGATCTCTTTTTGGAGATATGCACTTGAGACAGCCTGTTTTGTGCTCAATAATATTCCGAACAAGTCAGTTAGTAAAACACCATATGAGATATGGTCAAAATGTAGGTCGAACCTCACTTACCTTAAGATCTGGAGATGTCTGGCTTATGTCAAACGATTACAGACCGATAAGCTCAGACCTAGGTCTGATAAGTATTATTTATAAGATATCTCAAGAAAATGAGGGGATATTATTTTTATCTCCCTGCTGAACAAAAGGTATTTGTCAGCAGTAAGACATACTTTTTGAAAAGGAGTTCTTTAGTCAAGGAACAAGTGCCTCTAAAGTCAAGCTTGATGAAGTTTGACAGGTAGAAGAACCGACATTAGTGACTGAATCTGAACTAAATTTGATTAGATCAAATCTGAGCCTAATATAGAACCACTCTTAAGATGATCCGATAGAGTACCGCATCAGTTGGATAGATACTTTGGTTCTTGATTCGAGATAGAGATCCTGTTGAGCTCGATAAGAACAATGAGGATCCAGTCACCTACATGGATGCAATGCAGAGGTACGACTCTAAAAAATAGCTTAAAGCCATAAAATTTGAAATAGAGTCTATAAAAATCAACGATGTATGGACATTAGTTGATCCACCTGAGGGATAAAACCCATAGGGTGTAAATGGGTCTTCAAAAGGAAAAGAAGCACAGACGGAAAGGTGGAGACCTATAAAGTCTAACTAGTTGCCAAGAGATATCGTCAGCATTATGGTGTTGACTATGATGAGATATTTTTTTTATGGCAATGCTCATCCATTCGGATCATGCTTGCGATAGCGGCATATCTGGACTATGAAGTCTGACAAATGAATATGAAGATAGCTTCCTAAATGAAGAGCTGAACGAAGAGATGTATATGATACAACCTAAAGATTCATATCCACAAATGAGTCCGAGGTGTGCAAGCTTCAAAGATTCATTTATGGATTGAAGCAAGCATCTCAAAGTAGGAACATACTGAAGGAAAACTATCTTTTCCTGTGTAGGATCTTCCAGATTTCATCAAATCTGAGGCAGAATAAATTTAATTTTATCCTACGCTATTTCAGATCTAATCTCTATTAGATCTAATTTTATTATTTGAT
>KE505854.1:15420-26938 GCA_000441515.1 Elaeis oleifera
AAACAGTCCTGTGACTCCTCACTAGGACTACCCTGGCCAAGATTTTGCTAAATTGAAATACGACTGTACACAGCTTCTAAATTGGAGTGGTCAATCCCATCTTGACACACGCACCGACAAATCAAGTACTTGACTACACCCAGCAGCCTTCCGTCACTAAATTAGAAATTCAGGTAGTCCAGTACCTAAGTGTAGTGAGTTGCTTGTAAGTCACCGTGGCGGTCTCAGGTCGGAGGGACATTTATACCCATATTCCATTGGAGCAAATCTTGATAGCAGAAATAGCTCCAGAGTCGGTCACGTTCAGTGCAGATGTACCCTTACATCTCACCTGTATGCCATACCAGTGTCTCCACATTCCTTAGTTAAGAGGACAACCAACCTATATGGCACACAACGACCTATGCTCGATAGACGTTGTTGTCCTTGGTAACAACGTATCATTTGATCGTGAACTTTTTTAAGGACTAAACGACAAATCCTCCTTTGTCGAGTCTAAATAGTCCTAAGGACTTCACCACAACACAGGAGTTCATTAGAAGATGAAACAATTTGTGATGAAAATACCAAATAATTTTATTAATTTTAATTCATGAACTAATACAACAAAGAGCACAACTGTCAACAGGCTGATGATTGGCTTTGGAACACTATTCCCAACACCTATGAGGTATCTTATACTTCTATAATGAAACCCCTATGCAGTCAAAATAGCATTTACTTGCCAAATTAAATTATCAGGTAATTGGATATGAGTGGGATTCACACTGAATTTTGATTATGGTTCAAGAAATACAGACCTAACAAAGTTAGAATTTACCAACAAATACATAACTATTAAAGATTCACAAATTGACCATGACATTGAAGGATTCAAGAGGCCAAGGCAACTTGCTAATGAGTATTCCTTGTGTTCATTCATGTCAATGGAAACACCACTGGTTGCAATTAGTTGCTTGGACTAGCAAATGAAAACTCGATAAAGGCTACTGAATTATTTCAAAACAAGCACTATTTATGACATTCATCTTTCTATCAAAGAGGATTGAAGGGAACTTTTGGCTTAGGGTTGTTCTTGAGGAGATATAGTTAATGGATGAATGGACACATTTTCTTAAACTAAAAATTTTTATGCTTT
Organism: Elaeis oleifera; assembly: GCA_000441515.1. NCBI lineage: Eukaryota > Viridiplantae > Streptophyta > Magnoliopsida > Arecales > Arecaceae > Elaeis > Elaeis oleifera. The sequence goes on from KE505854.1 coordinate 16,559, forward strand.
TGAAATTTCATATTAGAAGCTTGTTTGTAACTATTGCTATAGCTGCATCAGAACAATTTGTTTTGAAGTATCATTCTTGAATAGTATGGCATGGCTTTCAGTTGCCATGGCATACATGTTGGTTATTAAATAAGTGTTTCCTTTTTGGGGTTAAATGGGTGGATGGAGGGTATAGATAGCTATTAGAGCTCTTAGTTGCCAACTTTTCTTCATATCGGTCAGTTTGTCACACATAATTTTTAGTAAGTGCATTTAACAACTAAATCCATGTAGTTTGTAAAACTTATTCTGAGTTTTGACTGCAATGAACTTTTTTTACCTAATACTATCTTCTGCAACCAGCCAAACAGCAAATACTAGTAGAGAGAACCTAAGAGCAAGTCTCACTAGGATTTCTTGCAGCATTGTTCTATTCCCACAATTTTTTGTAATACTACAGTAATTGCCTATACATCAAAATGATAATTGTAGTTTAATTTTCACAGGAAAATCTTATTCCTACAGGAGACCAATAAACTCAAGTAGCTCATGTTCTGATGGACCGTCATTGATCGACTATTGAAACTGATTGTTGCTTTAGTTGTATACAGCATAATTAACAATCTTTATGTTAGATGTATGTCTTAGAACCAATATGGATGACATATTATAATAAATCTAGGATATAATTTATACTTAATATATTGATTTGATCAATAAAAGGCAAGTTTGATTTTCATTCAAGTCTGATATATCTTTGAATCATCTATGAAATTAATATTTCGATACATATTCTCAAAGTATTGAGAGTTAGAGGCATGTATAAATTTTAAATACTCTCGATCATAGTATCATCATGAGGAGGGTGATCAATCCAAATAGACTGGTACACAGATCGCTTTCTTTAGGATAGATGAGTCTCTGATCTACAGTATAGAGACACTGAGTGACAAGTGTAGATAGTTGTTAGAGAACAACTAGTACAGAGCATGACCATATGAGAGATCACTTAGATTTCTATTCGATCGTCAGTGATTATCTCGATGTTGTAGTTGTATGAATGATCTTTTGATCTATGATGGTACGGTTGCTCGCAGTGTGGCTACTGCAGTTTAACTGATACAAAAATATGATCTCGATGAGATCTTATAGTGGATGTTGGCGACAGTTGATCCACTATAGGAATAAGATACGTATTTAGATAGAATTTATCGATCTTGATAGAGAAGAATAGTTCTATGAAATTTGAGAGGCTAAGTCTGAGAATCTATGGCCACAGCAGTATGATTGATGGAAAAGAGTTTCTATGAAGATCATAATTAGACTTAAGCTAATTGAATCTATCATATGACTGATGATAAAGTTTGATAATTTATCCATGATCTGTCATCTAGTCGGGACTCACGATAGAAGAACTGAATTATATGTGAACTACACCTTGAGGTTTTATTTTAGTTCTACTGGATTGCCACTACATACTGCTAGGTGTCACTGATGGATTGTGAGAGCTTACTAGAATTGCTCAAGATCGATAATCCTTGATGAGTTAGAGTAGAATTGTTCCGATCTATTAAAAGAGTTTCAATGATACTATGATAGAGATTATGGTATATTTCACTATCAGATAGAATTGAACCTATGGGGTCACATAATAAAGAGATTAGATTTGGAATAAGCAATTGGACTTATAAAATCTTAATTCGATTTAGAAAAATCTTATTAGATTCAGGGTAACCTTGTTAGCATATAGTTAAACCCAATTTTCTCTTTGCACTTGAATTATTTATTTGATAAGATTAATTTAAATTAATTATCTGATAATAATCTAAATAAATTAGATTCATTGGGCTCCAATTGTTGGGTGTTTAGGGTTTTAGATCATACGCATTAAGGATTCAAACCCTTAATCAATTTTTTTGATTATTTGTATTGGGTGCCACTTGATTTGATCCAGTTGGGCGTGCCCACATGAAAGAGGGCATATGAGACCAGCATGGGGCACCTCCTAAGTCCCATGTGGTGTGTGAGAAAGTGAGCGAAAAAGTTTCAAGAGTTGGTGCCTAATGGATCTCTTAAAGATGATCAAAGATCTAAAGCTACAAAGATTCTTAATGCAAGTAGGACTTGTATTAAGGGGCTATTTGATTTGAATAGGATTCAAATCTTTTGTCTATTTAAAGGAGCTTTCTCTAAAGCTCTAAGCATCTGATTTTCGGCAGCCCCACACCTCCCATAAGGTCCCCATGCCTCCCTCTCTTCTCCTCTTTTAGTTCCAACATCCAAAAGTATTGGGTATCCTCCATCTCCATACCCAAAAGGTGTTTGGGCATCCGTTCTTGCTTGCTAATTTTTAGATATTGGTTGCTTCATAATCAAGGAAAGAAAAGTAAGAAAAGAAGAGAAAAAAAAGATCAAGAAAGGATCAAAGAGTTGATCGTTGTCCAAGCTTCATTTAGATTCGTAAAGTGATCTCGTTCTTAGAGAAAAAAAATCAACACCATAAAGGGCTATTCCAGATTGATCCTGAGTGGATACCATAGAAGCCGAACACTTGCATGGCTAAGAAAGAACCTACCTTCTTTCAAATTCAGATTCGAAGAAAAAAATTACGACACAGGTATGTAATTCGATCACATATTTAATTTCAATATAAAATTCAGTATGTATTCAATTTTAGCATATGAAGTAGATTCTTGTATTTTTATTTATATATATATAATTAATTAAAAGATATTTTAATCTTCTATTCAACTATATTATTTAAAAAAAATTAAACATACATGCATGCCCCTACATGAAATTTTAATAGTGGTATCAAAGCTACAGATTTCATATGCATGAAATTGACATATATATTTTTGAAAAGAGTTTCATAATTTAATTTTTTTGATATATGAGATGTATAGATGAATGCTTTGAATCTAAAATTTATTTTAGATTAATTTTTAGTTCATATATTCGATATGTGAAGGCATACATAGATCTAAAATTTATTCTAGATAAGATTTTAGTTCATATATATATATGATATATAGATATATGCATAAATCTAAAAATTATTTTGATCTAATTTATATTCATATATGAGATATATGATTACATATTTAGTTCTAAAAATTAGTTTCAATATGATTCATAATTTGTATATGAGATATATGATATCATGTTATGATCTAAATTTTTGTTAAATTTAAATTTTATATACATATATGAGATATATGCTTGTGTGTTAAATCTGAAAATTAGTTTTATAATTTAAAATTTATCTTTTATGTAAAAAATTTAGATCTAAAATTTGATTTTAGAATCTAAAATTTGTATTTGTATATGAGAATTTTGGTCATGGATAAATCAAAAATTAGGTCATGTAATTAGATTGCATCTAAGATTTTTGATTTGAACATAATGGTTCTAATTCGATTAAGTAATTGATCAAATCGAGTCAAATATTGATTAGGGTTAAGTCAATTAAGTTTTAAGATCACATAATTGTTATTGATTAATTCGATTAAATCTCATATATAGAATAGATTAACCTAAGGACCTAATTTGACTTGATAGCTTGAGCCTGATTCGCTTAAGCTAATCTATTTGGATCAATTAACCTATTGGTGTCTAAGGCAAGTAATTGAGAGATAGTTATTTAATTAGTTTCATTCGCTGATCTAATCAATTTATTGGTATTTAAGGAAAGCAATGGAGAGACCCCACTGATCTCTACTTACTTGGTCAATTTGGAAGATTGAGTATTGAATAAGGTTGCTTGACGGTTTGGTTAGTCCATGCCAATTAGATCAGATATTTGATAATTGATTAAATGAGACCTAAACATTAAACCTCTCGATAAATATTAAGTTCATAGATCTTCCACCATTGTAGATGTGCGAGCATGGTCCTAATATTGATTATTTTTTACTGGTCACAATGGTTCAGTTGCATCGAAAATATGAAACCACTCTATTAGCAAAGAGTTGCTCCAGATTAAAGATGGGATTGGGCTCAGTAACTGTTAGATGAGGATCCTAATGATGGCTTTGTACCTGCTTGTGAACGGTGGATCGGATTTAATAAAAAGTATGGTCAATAACTGTTAAGTGAGCCTACATAATTTAGAGATCAAGATGCTGCAACATGCTTAGAGAAGCATCTGGACAAAGAGTTGTCCATGCATCGGTGTGTGTGTTGCCAATAACTATTTGATAAGGTACATTGCATCAGTGGGACTGCAGCACCCACTAGAAACTCAGCTGTTGCATTAGGATTTTTACTTCCCACTCGGGAAGTAGAGGGATCTAAAAAATAGTGGGAGTTATTGTTTGTTTCTTAAAGTTTTTAGAGTAAATATAAATTTAAAGTACAAAATATAATTTGAATCTCTACTCTCACAGTTAAACCATGTCAGCTTCAAACCCTCTAGCCCACATCTTTGTATCCAATTGTTTAATTGGAACTAATTTTAAAGACTGGCTAAGAAACCTCAGGATTGTCCTAATTTTAAAAATTAGGTCATGTACTCGATCGAGAACATCTAGTATTACAAAATCATCCTACTACTGAGCAAAGAACAGCATATGAAAAGTGGACGGATGAAAAAAGTTGGATTAAGTGCTATGTACTGGCTTTCATGTCAAATGAGTTGCAGAGCCAGCATGAGCATATGCCCACTGCTAGGGCTATGATCACTCACCTACAAGAGTTGTATGAAGCTGCACAGCACACTTTAAAGTATTCAAGATACTCTTCAATCTGAAGATGCGTGAAGAACAGTCAGTCCATGAGCACTGTATGATAGTGATCAAAGACATTAAGGAGCTTGGAAAGCTCAGGCTTAATATGCAAAAAAATTACAGATGGATTTGATCCTTCAATTTCTTATGAGTTCATATAGTTAATTATTATAAATTTCATATGAAAAATTAGATTGCACTATATCCGAACTGGTCAACATGTTGGTCACTGCTGAGAGAATCTTGAAGAGTTTAAGAGGTCCTATTCTCACTGTGGAGCAGACTTCTTCATCCAAGAGAAAGTCTGGTTAGAAGAAGAAGAGTAAACCCATGAAGAAGCAGAAGAAAGAGAGCAAGCCAAAGAAGTGTTGGGAATTGTGTCCTAAAATCAATCGTGTGATAAATGAGTTCACTTTGTATATGAATTATTGATAAATGAATAATAGTTATTCTGATATTTTTCATTACAAAGTTACATCTTTCTTGAACTCTTGTGTTGTGATTAAGTCCTTAGAACTATGTTAGTGTATGATAAAGAAAAAATTATCGTATAGTTCTTAAACATATTCGCGACCAAATGATACGTCATTACAGGACAATGATGTTTATCAAGTGGAGGTCATTGTGTGCCATATGGATTGATTGTCCTCTTAACTAAAAAATATGGTGACACTAGTTTGGCATACAGGTAAGATATAGGAGTACATCGTCACTGAACAGATGACTCACCTGCTGAGCGTTCTGCTGTCAAGAGCTACTCGTGAAGCATATGGATATAAGCATCCTTCAGACCTGAGATCACCATAGTGACTTGCAAGTAACTCACTATGGTTTGGTGCCAGACTATCTGAATTTTTAATGTAGTGACAGAAGGCTACTAGGTACAGTCAAGTACTTACAAAGTCTGTGTGTGGATCAAGATGAGATTGATCCCTCCAAATTATTAGAGTTGATATATTACTATATTTTAATTTAGTAAAGCCTTGACCAGGATAATCCATAAGATAGATTTGAAAGATTGAAATACAATGTGGATGAAGCAATCTTGATTGACAGTTAACCTGAGACCATCCTATAATATTTAGGATCAAAAGGATGAATTATACGGTAACTATGTGTATGGATTCTGAAATTTTTATTTGTGATAATTTAACCTATTTGGACGTCAAGAATCATTACTAGATGGTATCTCGATTAGTGCAGCAATCGGTTTCTGTGCTACCGACTTAATGTTTGAATCCATAGAGTCACACACACAAGTCAGACACCGTAAGAAAGTATTGGCCTATATTTATATGTCCAATTTGAAAGTACTTGACTTGATTGAACATATAAGCTAACTTGATTGAGAATTAAGTTATGGATCAAATGGGATTAAAATGTTGACTATGTCTAGCTAGCACTACATATGAGATTCAGGTTTGATCTCATGGATGAACAGTTTCTAATTTATGATCCATAGAGCATATGAAAGATTGAATTTAAGTAATGATTAATTCTAGATTAGATTTGAATTAATTAAACTTAATTGGATCCAAAATCTAAGTTAGACTTGATACAAAAGTCTTAAAAAATTTGGGATTAACAGTCTTTCGAAATTATTTCGAACTAGCATCGAATTGGATTCGAATCGGATCCATTTTGGATGAGATATGAGAAATCCTACTTGCACTAAAAATCTCCTCTCTTATGGGCCAACCAATACCTGAAAGCTTTCTCATTGTGGGCATCCCATGTGGGTGAGAGATTGGGTGCAATGTGGTTGTCATATGTGATGGCAATACTGTCTCATGTAAGAGTCTTTCTTTCAAAGTATTGGACTGATTCAAAGCATGTTTGAGTTAGGAGTCCTATATTTATTGGGTCATAGAATTCATCTATAAATAGAGAAGAACTCTATCTATGGATATATATAAATAAATCAGATTGAGAGAAGAGAGAAAGAGAGAGAGAGGCGTGAGAAGAGAGAGGCCCTTCCTTCTTCTCCTTGGCCTCTCCCTTTTGGTGCCGCCCCTTCTCCCTTGGTGTGAGCCCTCCTTGGGCATCCCACATGCTGATGTGAGGTTTCACACCAGCACATCTCTTCTCTCATTTGATTGGATTGCGAAGATCAGAGTTTATCCCGCTTTTCTATGGTGTCTGACGTGTATGCGAAGTAGAGGGTCTACACAATCAGGCCGTCATGAAATATTATTTTAGATTTTTAGAGATTTGATCTTTGGTTCTACTGCTAATCAGATAAGAATTTGATCTTTATTTATGTAGATTAATAAAAAAATTTTAGATGCAACTTGACCTATCCGAAGAGAAACAGTTTTTCTTCCTTCAATTGGTATCAGAGCAGTGCTGAAATACATTCATATATCTAAATTTTTTTGAATTATTTATATATTATATTTAATTAAAATTTAATACTATATTATTAAATTTAATTTAAATCTATTTATATAAAATTTTTATCTGATTTTGATTGGATTAGATGAGCCTAATCAATTGTTGATCAAGATTGTGATAAGTTTGTTATAACAGAATTTTGCTGTTGCTGAATTTTTGATAGAATAAGAATGTGAATTAAAATTTGTTTTAACTTTATTTTAATAAAATTTTAATATTATTATTTTCATTAAGAAATAGGGCTTATTTCAGATCTGAATTAGATCCATTTCGATGGATATTTAGATCTGAATCCTATCGAAATTCAGCACTACATGAAAATAGATTTTACCAGAAATTCAATCCTTATGCATTCATGTTTGCATCTAATTAATTTATATATGATATCAAATCTGAAATTGATATTTTATAATCAGTATAAGATGTATTTCAGATCTGATATGATGCATATGATGCATTAAATTTAATTAGATTAGATGAAGAACATAATTGATAAGATCAAGGACTTGTTCATGACATAAAATAGTTTTATCAATAATTGCATGTTGATGTGATTATATATGAAATTAGATTTCAGATCTTAATAGTCTAATACTCAGATTGATGAGATCACCAGACTATCCAATCATAGAAGATTGAAGAGATGAATCTCTCTTTTACCTATTCAATGGGTTCTCTTATGACGTGTAGAGGTGTTATTGTGATCCGATTTCATGAAGAAAAAAATGAATAAATTTTATGAATTATTTTGATCATAAATATATTTAGATTAGATCTAAAATAATTTATGATTCATTACAACAAGATAAAATTTAGATATAAAATTATTTAAATCTGAATAGCATGTTACATATGATGTAATTGGTATAGATCTAAAAGTTGTCATAATGCATGAGATGTGTATATGAAATTTAGATCATACCTATGTATGTTTAATTATTAAACATATCATGAAATTTATTTTATGAATTAAATATATGATATGCTTTACCTGAAACTCTAGTAGAATAGTTCTACAGACTGAAATATACGTTTCACACATTAAATTTTGAATTAAATTTGAATGATCTAGATTTGAGAATTGAAGATCATTAAGACACCGCATAAATCGATGGGCAAAGGGTTAGCTTGAATCAAGTCCTTCTAATGGGTTAGACCTAGGGTTAAAAATATATATGGACTAAGTAGAGAAATTGATAAAATCTAATCAAGTATTGAATTAGATTAGGTCAGAATTTTTTGAATTAATCTCAATAGTTGAAGTTTCATCAAGTCCATATGTTTGACCCTAATAAATGGACCATGATTCTGGCTCCGTGGTTGAGTCCGAATCTTTTGATGGATCAAATCGAAACTAATTAACCAGTTAGTGTCTAAGGTAAGTTTGACTGATTTGATCAAATAGTTTTTAATTGAGAGTTATTCACCTAGATGCATCTACGGTGAGTTAAGGGCACATCCCTCCCACTAATCTCACTTATCCGGCTGACATGGTAGATTATATATTGATTAGATCACTAGTCGATTTGTACAGACCCATGCCATTAAGGTGAATCAATATGATTGATTTAGGTATCTTTAGACTAACTTGTGTTTAAACCTCTATATGACTTGGTGAAGTCAGTGGGAGGATTTGCAGCTTGCAAATCATCTTCTCTTATTCTCAGGTCAATGAAATCAAATCTTCTAAATTATTAGATCCACAAAATGATAGAGTTATGAGATAACTTGATCATAGCCTCCCATTAAGATGCATGATAATGAGTCTAATATTTCAAATAGGTATTGGAGGCACCATACGTCTGGTGTCTATTACGTATTAAATTATCATTTATCATATGACCATCATGATATGCCTTTAGATCAATGCTCAGGTTGACCGAGCCACACTCGGATTTGCACATCCGTTTGTTGGATGCACGTGGTGTTGTCATATTAATGGTTGGATCTAATCAAGATTTTTAGTGGAGGCGCCACCGTCTGTTGAAGGGATGCCTGAGGTAAACTTAATTGCTAGAAGTTATTTGGAGAAATAATTAGTTATGAATTTACCCATAGATGCACTAGGATTGGCCGAGCCATATTCAAGCCTGAATACAGTTTGTGTAGATTCTAGTATCCACTAAGAAATTAGTGTAATTCCTCGAGTTGGAGATAGAGGCTACCAATTCGTTAAATAGTGGGAGGACCTTTAGACTAAAGTCTATGTTTTTGAGATTAAAAAGTAATTCATATACTAATAGGCTTATGTTTTCTTTCAGTTATGGCCAACATACTATCCCTCCATTCGTTGTTGGACAGTGACAAGCTTATCAGACCCAACTTTGATAGCTGGCATCGAAAGTTGAAGATCGTCTTGGAGCATGAGAGGATTTTATACGTCCTTATGGATGAGATACCTGAAGAATCTGCAGCCAACGCTCCTCGTGCCGTGAGAGACACTTACATGAAGTGGCTCAATGACTGCATGACTGTGCATGTGTGATGAGGGCAGCTATGAATGACGAACTTAGCCATAAGTTCGAGGATGCGCATGAAAGGGATATGCCCTAACAGCCAATCAAAATGTATAATTTGATGGATATTCTTTTGATTCCTGACAACTCATGTACTGATATTTTAAATAAATAAAGGTATTAGTTCATTATATGCTGCATCTTATTTTTTGATGAACCCCATAAATTAGGGCTATGGTTTTAGGGTTATGATGCGATCATACCAGTGAGACCTAAAACTTTAAAATCCTAATTTAAATATTTCTAGTCGATGGAACATTGAGTAGGGGATCAATATTTCGGTAAGACTGATACATCCTGTGTATGCTCGGTAAAGAGGGTAATTGATCTCACAATTACTTGTGTATGACACTAATATAAGGATGTATGTGTTCATTAGAGAATGAATTCACTGAATTGATCCAATTAAAGAATATCTGATGGAGTCTTATCTACATGTCAACAGATTTTTTTATAGTGAAAATTGTGCATGTAAATCTTTTGACCTGAGACTGTCATAGAACCTTATAAGCATGAATTCATATTTTGGATCATACTCATTCATGATTTAATCATGCATGGGGTGCTCTGGATATGATAGATTGCTTATGAAGGTTGTGAGTAGGTCAATATAGAAATGGTCACTCCTAGTAAGAGGAGATCGTATCTTATTTGCTTCGATCGAATAATGATTAAGGAAGACTTTGATCAAAGTATTATAAAAATTAAAATAATTTTTGATGTTTCATAAATCGAATCATTATTATCTGATCAAGAGAAATATG
>KE505854.1:74472-87611 GCA_000441515.1 Elaeis oleifera
AACACTATATTTTTGGAATAAAGGTCTATAGAATAGATCTAAAAGGATGCTAGACCTATCACAAAAGCTGTATATAGAGAAAGTGCTAAAGAGGTTCAGTATAAAAAATCTAAAAGATGATTTTTACCTCTTAGGCATAGTATTCGTCTTTCCAAAATGATGTATCTGATTATATCTGAGGAAGTTCAGTGCATGAATAGGACTCCTTATATCTTAACCATAAGGAGCCTTATGTATGCTATACTGTGTACTCGACCTGATATTATCCTTGCTCTGAGTGTCACGAGTAGGTATTAGTCGAATACAGGAGAGGAGCACTGGATAGTTGTGAAGAATATCCTTAAGTACTTGAGAAGAACTAAGGATTTATTCTTGATCTTTGGAAGAGGTTCTGAGTTCCGAATCGAGGGGTATACTGATTCAAACTTTATGTCTAATCTTGATGATAGAAAGTCTATATCTGGATATATGTTCGCATGCAATTGATGGCGCATTTAGCTGGAAGAGTTTCAAGCAATCCATCATAGTGGATTCGACCACAAAAGCTAAATATGTCGCTACTTCGGATACTGCAAAAGAAAGCTTCTGGTTTTAGAAGTTCATCGCGGAGCTTGAGGTAATGACATCGGATGCCATACCAATTTATTGCAACAACAATAGAGCCATAGCACTTGCTAAGGAGTGGAGGTCTCATCAAAAATCTAAGCACATCGAGCGACAATTCCATATCATACGTGACTACTTCGAAAAGAATATGTTGAGGTACAAAGAGTACACTCCGCGGACAACGTGGCAGACCCACTGACAAAGTAATTGAGCCAGCCAAAGATGGAAGTCCATCTTGAGAAGATGGGACTTAGATTAGTAGCTAATTGGTTTTAATCTAAGCGAAAGATTGTTAGATGTATGTCATAGAAGTCAATATGGCTGATATATTGTAATAAATATAGAGTATAATTTTATATTTAATACATAGATTTGATCAATAAAGGATAAATTTGATTTTATTTAAGTCTGATGTGTCCTTGAATCATCCATAGAATTAATACTTCGATACATATTCTCAAAGTGTTGAGAATTAGAGGTATGTATAAAATTCTTAAATACTTTCGATCATAGTATCATCATGAGGATGGTGATCGATCTGGATAGACTAGCATATAGATCGCTTTCTTTAAGATAGATAAGTCTCTGATCTATAGTATAGAGACACTGGACGATGTGTGTGGGTAGTTGTTAGAGAACAACTGATACTGAGCGTGACCATACAAGAGATCACTTGGATTTCTATTCGATCATCACTTATCATCTTGATGCTGTAGTTGTGTGAACGATCCTTTGACTTGTGATGGCACGATTGCTCGCAGTGTGGCTGCTGCAGTTGATTGATATATAAACATGATCTCGATGCGATCTTATAGTGGATGTTGGCGATAGTTAATCTACTGTAGGAGTAGGATGCGCATCTAGATGGAATCTATCAATCTTGATAAAGAGAAGTAGTCCTATAGAATTTAAGAGGAGTAGGATGCGCATCTAGATGGAATCTATCAACCTTGATAGAGAGTAGTCCTATAGAATTTAAGAGGCTAAGTCTCAGAGTCTGTGGCTACATTAGTGTGATTGATGGACAAGAGTTTCCATGAGAATCATAATTAGACTTAAGCTAATTGAATCTATCATATGGCTGATGATGAAATTGACGATTTATCCATGACCTGCCATCTAGTCGAGACTCATGATAGAGGGACTGAATCACATATGAACTACACATTGAGATTCTATTTTGATTCTACTGGATTGTCACTACATACTGCTAGATGTTACTGGTGGATTGTGAGAGCTCACTAGAATTGCTCAGGATTGATAATCCTTGATGAGTTAGAGTGAAATTGTTCTGATCCATTAAAAAGAGTTTCAATGATACTATGATAGAGATCATAATATATTTCACTACTAGATAGATTGAACCTATAGGATCACACAATAAAGGGATTAGATCTGGAATAAGCAATTGGGCTTATGAAGTCTTAATTGGGTTTAGAAAATCCTATTAGATTCAGGATAATCTTACTAGTACATGGTTGAACCCAATTTCCTCTTTGTACTTGAATTACTTATTTGATAAGATTAATTCAAGTTAATTACCTGCTAATAACCTAAATGAATTAGATTCATTGGGCTCTAATTGTTAGATGCTTAAAGTTTTGGATCATATGCATAAGGGTTCAAACCATTAATCAAATTCTTTGATTGCTTGTATTGGGGCGCCACTTGATTTGATCAAGTTAGGCATGCCCACATGATAGAGGGCATGTGGGACCAACATGGGGTATCTCCTAAGCCCCATGTGGTGTGTGAGAAAATGGGTGAAAAGGCTCCAAGAGTTGGCACCTAATGGATCTCCTAAATGTGATTAAACATCTAAAGCTACAAGGATTCCTAATGCAAGTAAGACTTGTATTAAGGGACTATTTGATTTTGAATAGAATTCAAATCTTTTGTCTATTTAAAGGGACCTTCTCTAAGGTTCTAAGCATCTGATTTTCAGCAGCCCCATGCCTCCCACAAGGTCCCCACACCTCCCTCTCTTCTCCTCTTTGGTTCCAATGCCCAAAGTATTGGGCGTCCTCCATCTCCATGCCCAAAAGGTGTTTGGGTGTCCCTCCTTGCTTGCTGATTTTCAGACCTTGATTGCTTCATAATTAAGGGAAGGAGAGCAAGAAAGAAGAGAAGAAAAAATTAGAAAAAGAATCAAAGAGTTGATCGCGATTCAGATTTCGTTCGGATTTACAAGGTGATCGTTCTTAGAGAAGAAAGATCAACACCATAGAGAGCTGCTCCAGACTGATCCTGAGTGAATATCCATAGAGACCGGCACTTGCGTGGCCAAGAAAAATCTATTTTCTTGCAGATTCAGATTCGAAGAAAAAAATTATAAAACAGGTATATGATTCGATCACATATTTAATTCAATATAAAATTCAGCATGTATTCAATTTCATCATATGAAGTAGATCCTCGTGTTCTTTGTTTCATGCGTGCATGATTTAGATTAAAAGATGTTTAATTTTTATTCTGCTACGTTATTTGAAAAAAAAATATTTTGAAACATACATGCATGCTCTTACATGAAATTCCAATACTTTATCCTATAATAGGCCCAGCCACCTACTAGCTTAAGCTGCTGGTTTGGATTTTAACATGGTACCAAGGACCATGACCCTTTCGCCTGTTGTTGCCTCCACATTCCCAGTTACTAATTTCGCCTCTTTTGGAACTCCATCTCTGGGGCTCTACACATGAGAGGGGGTGTTGACAAATGATCCCACATCTTATAGGTTAGGAATCTAGTGTTACTTATGTACTCATGGGCCTAGTGAATTTCTAGCTTAAGCTTTTGAGATGGACTTGAACAAGGGCCTTCCATGTTCTTTACTTTCCACTTAGCTTTTGTCTAGAGTGCAATCAAAACCTGAAGCTTAATCTGTCAAGTACCTCCTTTTGGTCTTGCTAGAATATTGCTTGACAAAGTGTAAGTAAGCCATAATCAACACAAACATAGAATGTTGGGGTGAGCATATCATGCTTGGAAAGGATTAAGTATGAGGTCCGGGAGTCAGATTGAGATGCAGAAAAGGTAAATGATTTAGCCTAGTGTTGTCCTTTATACAATAAGGTACGGAAGTTCTCGACTTTTTCTCTAAAAGTGTCCACTTTTTTAGTTTGCTGTGAAAGTAATGTCATCTTATGCTTAGAAATTATGCCTAAACTAGTGATTTTATTCTCCAGCCTTTATGGTGGCCAATGTATGACAAGTGTGGAATAAAATAAACTTTTTTGCTGAAAATTCATGAAGTGCAGATGCGCAGAAGGATAACTGTTGAAGTTGTGGATTGTTCTATGCTATAATAGCTAGTTGACTGGTATGAAATTCTTAAAATGGAGGTTATCTCCCATATTATGAAGTTTCTTTGAGGTTGATCATTTTCTTTGAGGTTTATCTCCTCTCTCCCGTGCGCCCAACGCTGGTGTGCCTTCATCCCCTCTCACGTGCGACCAAGCCCTCGCCGCGTTCCCCATCACTCTCCCACCTCCCTCGGACACCACTGCCTCTTGCATTCTCACTGTCAACCCTCTCACCTCCACCATCGCTCACCATCTCAGCCTACCAAGGTCCATCTCAATCATTAGTGTAGAAAGTGGAACTTTTGAATTTTTAGAGAATTTTTAGAAATTATTTTAAAATATTAGCATGGCATTGATTGGCTACATGTGTGGTTTTTGGATTACTAGGTCTCGAACGATCACTGTGAGATAATTAGATTGTCTATTTATCGACATCTACGAGATGAGCAATATTTTACACTTTATTGTATTTATCTAAAATTAATCGTGCGTTACTATAATCCTAAAATAAATTGCATATGAAATTTTGTAACTACATGAAATTTGATGTATCGTTGCATTTCATGATTTGAATCACCATAATAGGATCAGGCATGTAAATTATATTTGTTACACATTTAATTATAAAATTCATACTGGTCTTGTAAAAGAAAGAAGGCTTACTTTATATATTATATATATGTGCATCAAGATGAGTTCGGATTGTATTATATTGTAACCTCGGCATAGAGCTAATCATGGTGATACTTTGGCACATGGGTATGGATGTGGTGACCTCACCATGGACATAATCATGGTGATACTTGATCATAGTGTAACCATGGTGATACCCGAGCTGCAGGAGTGTAAATGAGGATGTAGTTAGGCTTAAAACTAAATAGATTGGAACTTGATATCTAGGGTCATGTATGTGAACATGAGTATGGCAGATTACGACATTCTATATTTTATTTACTGTAATGAAATTTATTGATTAATTATGTTGACATTATTGAAAATATGAAATGTATCATTTCAGTATGTGGGTATTATTGAAAGTAAATATTATGAACTTTAATTGTATAGATATTTTATATTTTGTATGCTCTAATTGAGCTAAATTATTTATTATAGCTTGATCAAGCTCTATAAAGTGCATTTGTTACTTATTGAGTTTTTTTTTTTTGGATTGAAAAGGAGGGGGGCCCACTCGCTATTTATTCCAAGGAAGTTTTCTATACATAGCTCCTACCATAACCCACTAAAATAGTGGCCTTTGCTGGTAGGGGCATCGAAGAAGTGACCCATAGACATGCTGGGGCCAACCTTATTTAGTGTGTGAAAGCGGAATTTACATAGGAGTTAGGTGTTATCGCATCCGTCCTACTGCATGGTCGTTTCACTTGTTGTAAACTAGAACCCACTTTCCTTGTTCTCAAGCAAGTGGGTGAGGAGCCGAGGGGAGAAAACATCCTCCACGACACTTACTTGGTGCCCTTTCTCCATTATTTCCTTACTCTTTGGTATTACATTATGAGTTGTTGCTTGTTGAGCTGTGAAGTTCATAATCTTCACCTATTTTTCGGATCTAGGGACCAAAACCAGGCTAGTACCGGCTTTTGGAGAAAGCATTAAGAGGCAAGTCCATCTTCACAGTTACTAGATCTAGTTTTGATCAGTTTATCTATATCAAAGTATTATTTAGGATTATATATAAGTAACTTAAATACTAAAAGTTTTGAGTTGTAAATTTTAGAAGATCTCTGTTTATAACTTGTGGTGGTGTACATGAACGTATGTGATATTTTGTTTATAGTTTAGTTATTCTGATAATCAATACATCTGTATATGAATATATGATTTCCAGATTATGTTGAATTTATTAACAAATAGAATGCCTTGCATGCTTATAGGGTCAACCCCTATGAGTTTGTGGTGGTTGTCATACCCTTGAAATATTGAATTTGGGTTGTGGGCACAACACTTGACATGACTATACATGATATAACGTGATCCGACACTCCGTAATCTACATCGAAGAACAGCTGTCAGCAATAATAGGGTGAAGATTTTGTATAAAGACTCGACATGGATTGCATCATCCTTGGTGTCAATGCATGCAAGCTAATCTTGTTCAAGATACTATAGAAAGTACGGTTTAGGGATCTTACATATCACTATAGGAAATTACAATTGTGGGACATTCATATTCTATCTGATATCAACATTGTATCCAAGGGGTTTGGCCCGCTTTTTCAATCTTATTTCCCTCTCTTACTCTCGGGTATCTTCTTTCTCTTTTCTCTTCCAACTGTGCTCAAATAACACCTTCCACAATTGAAGACTCTGAGTAGATGAAGCCATGAACCGAGCAAGCTACTGATTCATTGGCTTTAATTGATTTTGCTTTATTCTTTTACACTTTATGTTTTCACTGGGAGAAGCTCAGAGAAAACTCTATTGGCACAAAAAAGTTACTACTAAAGCATCAGTCTGAATCCACAGTCAAGATCAAAGTTGGGGTGGCCAGTCGATCACTCTCAGGAGTGGATTTTCCACTTTGGTTGTCCTCCCACTTCTTAAAAGAGTTGATCTGATTGGGTAACTATAAATCTAGAGACAACTTGGACAGCATTGTCATAATCACATCATGCGCTTGGGGAACCTCAATTTAAAAAATGATCCTCTTCGCTCTTTCTTGTCTACAAGATGATATCATAAGATCCTTTATTTCTCTAGCGTATGAAGTATGCCCATGGTTGTATCAGTTCACCATAATTGTCCATTATAGTATTATTGTAGTTGTTGTAATTATAAAATTATAATACTATACAAAGATGTCACTCATTTTGGAACACATTTGAGCAATTTCATGGCATGAAAACCATTACCAGATTCATAATGATTCAAGTTATTGTTGCATTCCATCCTCATGAAATGCAAAATTTACTAATCGTAGCTAATGACCATCAACATTTTCTGATTTGCTTTATTTTATTCATGAGCAAAAGTTATTATTGTATCCAAAATCATCAAGCCCTAACAGAACAGTTTGAAATCAACTCTCCTAGACCAACGGTGAGATGAAAAGGGCAATTGAAGCATTCAAGAAAATGAACGATCCTAATATCTATACAAAAATTAGTAATCAGACAAATGATGGACAAATTCAAAGTTACAAGGAGCTGTCACAAGATGTTAATCAGAATAGTTAACTTGCAATAAAGATTTCTGATGGATGAGGAATTAAAATGAACCAACAGAGATCTATGGTGGGAAAACCAAACCGCACATTGTCCGAGATTAGAGTAGAAAAATCACCAATTAAAAAGTTATGAAAGAGCTAGTCAGAGAGCTGGAGATATTTTTTAGAAGCCCTCCAATAGTCAAAGGAGGGCTCCAACATGTCTTACCATCTTGTGAAGTGGTAAGTTTTCAATTTATGACAAGCGGATACCACTATACCGTAAGATTATATTTTGTTGATTAGAATTGATCTAAAATGATTATTAGATTTGATGTAGGCCACTTTGGCCACTACAAATAGGAATGAGGCAAAGTCCAAGAGCAAGAACCGCCACATAGGAAAGATAAGTTGCAAACCAAACTTCTTGAGGCCATAACTTTGTCATACTATGTCCACTTGAGATGATTTTTTTTTTAGCAACTAGGATAACTTTTTGAGATTTACGAATAAGTGCCAATCTAGGAGGTTGAAATAGTTTGAAATTTTATCATTTGGGCTTTGGAACGGGCCAGTTAAACTGAAAATTTTTTATTAGAAAGACTTTGATCTGACATATCTCCTAATCCATGAAGAATTAGGTAGAGCAACAAAAAGCAAATTTAATATAGAAGTCGAGATCTACTTTCTGTAGGATTTTAGTTCTTTTATACAAATTAGTTAAGCATGTTGTCTTGTATCTAAGTGTAATAACCGAGCTTTTAAAAAAGATTTAACCTAAAAAAAACCTAGCATAAATCTCAAACAAGAAAAGGAAAAAAAATTTGAAACCTCACGCGCTGTGCGCGTGAGGCAAGGGACGGAGACTCCCAGTGGGAGTCTTCCTCTTCTCCATTTCTGACTAGAAAAAAGGGTCCTAGGACCCATGCTCATTGGGAGTCTTCCTCTTCTCTGTTTCTAACTAGAAGAAAGGGTCATAGGGCAGCCAAACCCTAGGACCCATTCTCTAAAAGAGAGTCCCTTTCCCTTATTGCCACCTTGCCCCAAAATCCCCTTCATCGTTGGCGAAATCAAAAGTTAGAGGCATTGTTTCCATCGACTAACTTTCGAGGAGTTGCCACTGATTTATCATTAAACTAAGGTATTGATCTACCACCTTCCTTCCTCTTTCTTTTTCGAACTTTAGGAAGCCATTGACAGTCGGAATAAGCCGCTGGCCGTCGGATTTCACTGGGGACCGAGCCTCTCCTGTTTCATTTTCTTCCTGCTATTGGAGCAATCACCATTGCTAGAGACGACCATACTCAGGTGTCCGAGGGCCAAAGCCGTTGAGGGGGGCAGTTGTTGTCGTTCGAGGTCGCCGTAGTAGGGATGGCTGGCCGAGCCCTTTTCCTCTTCCCTGTTTCGATGAGAGGAGGTATGTGTTGTGGTTGTCTCATTAATGGGCACATCTGGTCGAGGATCAACTGGTGGATTCTCTACAGATTGTTGTGGGATAGATTGTAGGTCTTGAATTTTTTCAAATTCAACTATCCTTCTACCGTCTCTTTCTTGGATAAATCCTTTTTTTAAGAAAGTGACATATCTATTGACAAACACCTTTTGTTCAGTAGGGTGGTGGAAGTAGTATCCCATACTCTCCTACTGACAAACATCTTTTGTCTGTATTTCTTGAACCATAATCAAAATTCAATGTGAATCCCACTCATATCTAGTTACCAAATAATGTAATTTGGCAAGTAATGATGCTATTTTGACTGCATAGGGGTTTCATGATAGAAGTATGAGATACCTCATATCATTGATATCGATCAACTGATTGAATTTCTCCCTAGTAGGAATAGATAGAATAGGTAAAGCTAACTATGAGTGCAGGTAGCTCTGATAAAGTAAGTCAATGAGATGATTTATGCGACTACATGCTTCCATTTTCAAACTAAGATGGTGCACAAAATCATTTCCATCAAGATCTCAAACAATAAGTACTCATGGAAATATAAGTTTGGTGTTTAGTTAACAAAGAGGTATGTGAAAATATGCCACAATAATGTATATGCTTGTAAAATCTCACTTTTTTAAGAAGGGAAGGACCTTTTGTACCATTATTTTTCATCTTTGTTCGTTTGTAAATGACAAAAAGTATCTAAACCCTAAAGATAATTAGAGATCATAAAATGTTTACCATTAACCAGACATCAAGAAGTGGTTGTCGAACTTTATCAAGTGTCATGCATATCGTTGGTATAATTCATCCAAAGCAACAATCTAGTAGTTAAGAGAGCAAATGAGCTGAGTGGAGCAGAGCAGTGGGCTGCTCAGGCTTAACTTGAAAAATAAATAAGCTGCTCGAGATCGGTTTGAACTCATGCTGAGCTCAAGAAAACCTATTCAAGCTCAGCCCCACTGATCTCTAAGCTAAGTTTTGGTCGAGCAGAGATTTGAAATCTATTCTAGATCCACTCGTTTTGACTCAACGCAGCCTAAACTGAGTTGATACCATGTTTAGCCCAAGCTGCTCATGAGTAGCTGGATCATTTGCAGCCCTAGTGGTAGTTTCTTTAACTAATGCCCATCTGACATATGATTTATATGAGCATGAACTAGGAAGACTTTTCTAACTTGCAACAACAAAGAATGATAACCATATTATATATAAATGTACAAATAATTTCTCTTCAGAGGAAATCACAATCTTTTATTTTTTCTAGAGTTAATCTCAGTCATTGAAGTCACAAAATTAGTCTCCTAATTTAATATGGGCTTTGCACGTAGCAAAATTTTGTTTTATTAGTAAGGTATTCAAGGGGTTTCTTTTAAAAACACAACTTATTGCAACCTTGATTTTTCTTTTGAGTTAATTTTGACTATTGAAGTCACAAAATTAGTCTCCTAATTTAATATGGAGTGCACTCCAAGCAGATTTTTTTAAAATCAATATGATGCTTGCCGGTTTAGTTTTAAATAAACATATCAATTTTGTTAAATTAATCCTACTCATTGTTTTAAAATAATATAATATCATATTGTAAAAAATTAATAAGAAACTTTCCATGAGGATTGATTTTTTCTAAGAAACTCTCTGTTCCACTCTCGAAATGTTAGCTTTCCAGGAGGATTGATTTTTTCTAAGAAACCCTCTGCTCCACTCTCGAAATATTATTCAAGAGACCTAGCAAATCATGTGACCCAACTGAACAAAATTATAAATAACTAAGAAGATAATATCTTTGCAATCACCACATGATCCATGGCTCCAATATTTTTTGGATAAAAAAAGGAACAAAATCATGCAGAGGGTCACATGTATTATTTTGGGTTGTCTAGATACTTGTGGTTGCACTTTCTTCTCTCTTCCCTTCTCCATGTTGATAATCCACATTAATTTAGTTCATATGATAGTTTCAATTTATTATTGACGTACATGTTGGGTTTTTAGCTAAAAAATATTCTTTAGATTTAACTTCTACCTAATTTTAACTCTCCATTGTTTCTTTTCTATTTTAATTTCCATGTATATTAATGCATATCCTCTTTTTTTTTGTTTAGCTTTTTCAAATTAAGGTGATATCTTCTTTTATTTTTGATAGAAAGGTATTGTTTTTGAGGCCAGATATTAATAAATAATGCCTACTGCAATGAAAATATCATAGGCATTCTTATCATAAGGTATTGTTTCTTTTTCTCTTTCAAGATGTGCATTTACATGTACTTATTTACTAGTTTGACAAAGTAAAACATATGCTGACCAAATTGAGATAGTGCAAGCCAAGAAATCAGATTATGTAAGAACAGATATACCATCAAGCTCTTCTCTCTTTATGATTTTTGGAAGAAAAATTATGACATCCCTACAGAAAGTCATAACATAGACACAAGATGTTATAATTTTTTCAGAAGGAGAGGGACATTTTCGTCATTCAAAATTTTAAATGAAAAAATGAAACTACAGACATTAAATTTGCATTGGAAAGCGGTGCCTACGTAGCCCAATTTGATAGGATGGTGTATTTTTTCTATACTGCATGCAGTGTACAAAGAATTTTCCTAATCACAAAACTCGATAGTTTTGTGATTAGAAAAATTTTTTGTATACCACATGCGTTGTATAACTAAGATATGGGGGAGAAAATTTGAGTTTGTTGTAGTTTCTCTATTGAGAACTCTGTATTTTATCGAAAGTTTATTTGTTCTTGTTGTTGTTCTATACTATAATGGTTGGTATCGGTGAATTGTAAAACTAATATCACACCTTAATTAGAGTCTGAAGCTCTGTTTTATAGACTCAGTTTATAAAAGCCAACGGGCATTGTGTCGGTGGCGAGCATGGTTTTGATGATGACGATATTTTGGTTGGGTATGTATTTTTTCTTCACCGCATGCGGTGTATAAAGAATTTTCTTAATCACAAAACAACTGAGTTTTGTGATTAGAAAAATTTTTGTACACCACATGCAGTGTAGAACTAAGATATGGGGGAGAAAATTTGAGTTTGTTGCAGTTTTCTCTATTGAGAACTCCGTATGTTATCAAAAGCTTATTTGTTCTTATTGTTGTTCTATACTATGATGGTTGGTATCGGTGGGTTGTAAAACTAATATCACACCCCAGTTGGAGTCTGAAGCTCTGTTTTATAGACTCAGTTTAGAATGTAGGCGGCAAGCATGGTTTTGATGGTGATGATATTTCGATTGGGCATTTCGTCGAATAGGATGTAGGTAAGGTTTAATTATCGACTAGGGCAGAGGCGATGTTGTCCCGTTGATATCGGTGTAGAGGTCGGACTTGAGAACATGAGTGTGGAAGTGGGGGATGAGGAAGGTGGCGTTGGAAAAGGCCTTTAGGGCCATGGTCATGGTGAAGCTAAGCAAGAGCCCTTGCGGACTTGCCGAGAGGAGAGAACGCAAGGTCGGATCGGCCACGTGTAAAAGCTTCGCAAACCAGAGTGAAAAGAATGAGATGATGTGCGTCTCTCTAGAAAAGAATGGATAAGGGAGTAGGAAGAATAGGAAAAGATACCAGTGATGGGGCCTTGGGGATGGAAAGATAGTGTTGAAGATGAATATTTCGCATTGTTTCTCTAAATTATTACATAATCAATTTTAATATTTAATTAATAATAATTTGGTTTATACCATACCTACTTGATATATGGATTCAAACATCAAAATACATAGCTTTTGGTTTAAATATTTTAATAATATAGATCATGATCAATAATTTGAATCTTCGATTTTTGCCTAATTATTTTACTAGTATCTTATTAAATTTTATTCTATAAAATATTAAATGTGCTTGCTAATCAAAGTAAATAAATACCACAATTGTTTAAAATTATGGAATTTGGGCTTATTGTTTTATTTCATAAGGAACATAATATAAGTCATTTTGGCTGTGGAATCCAAAAAGCTTTTGTGCTTCAAAAATGCATTATATTATTTTCCTTTTAAGATATTCTTGAGCATGTGGCTCAATGATATATGCTCTTAGGTTATAATTAGAGGTCAAAGTTCGAAACTGGAGCGGTGTTATTCATTTTAAAAATGGAAAAAAAAACTTGAGAGATGTTATCCTTCAAGCATTTCAGCTTTATTTTAAGCTCAGGCTGTACAAGTGTGATAGACTAAATTTGCCTCCTAGTAGCTATAGAGTGGCTTCGGCCTGCTTTATTTTAGAGAGAGCATGATAGAAAGAGGAAGGAAGAGAAGGGATAAGTTCAGCAATTAAAATGAATAATGCATCTTATAGTCTTACATATCAACAAGGAAAATCTTGAGACAAAACTAGCCTGCTGTTAAACTATAACGAGCAAAATCCAAGTCATTAGGATAAGTCAATGATGATTCTATCCAATTGCTCAACTTTTAAATGAGTATGATTCAAGTTGAGGTCCCTCCAATTTGGTAACAACTCGATCCTAGCCACTTACATTTACGAATCATAATTATAATATTAACCATACTTATTTATTTCTTATAGTCAAAATTTCTAGATGAAGTTTATTTCTTTGAATTTCATATTTTCAATAATTATCCAATAGCTATGAAACTTTCCACCGCATCTGTGATAA
>KE505854.1:169162-184079 GCA_000441515.1 Elaeis oleifera
ATATATATATATTTTTTTTCCCATTCTCCTACAGGAGATTTCCTTTTACCTCCGTTTCCCATTTTATGTTTAACTATTCCAATTTCCTTTTACCTCCTTTTTCACCTAATCGTTTCCCACAAATATTCCGTTTCCACCAAGAAAGATAAGGGAAACGAGAATGAGTACTAATACTCACAGAGGAAGTCGAGGATGAGGCGGCCGTCGCAGAGGCGGCCGGTGGAGCGATGGAAGAATATACGGCCGTGAGGCGGAGAGATTTGGTAGCCGAGACCGGCCATGAGGCCACCGGTGTCGGAGTTTGAATCGCCGAAGTTGAACACCACCGCATTGCTCCCACACGCCGACTCCACCAATGCCGGCAGAGTAGAAACCACCACCAACAATAAGAAAGCCGGAGAAATGGTGAGCCACGGCCCAAGTCCTCCACCACCCATATAAACTTCTCTCCTCTCTCTTCCCTCTCTTCTCTCTCTAGATGGTTCTAAGTATCCCGCCCCACTACTAGTGGCGTAGCTTTAGTTGTGCAAGACTTAATCCCATCTTCTTGTCGGTGTGCAAGATGAGGACAGAGAAGCTGGTTTCCGGTCACTCGCTCCCTCTCTTTCTATCTCTCTATCTGCCATCCTGTCTGAGATTCCTGCGCTCTGTTTTTTTCCCATCCAGCTGTATCCATCCAATCAATTCATGGACTGATTCGAGCGGACCCACTATTTTATAGGGGTGTTAAATTGTTGGATTGGTCAGACTCAAGCGGCAAGCGAATCCAAATCCAAGTACAAGGTTTGGTTCAAGATTTTCTTATGAGATTTGCTTGACAATAAAGTTTCAATTTTATTATTTTATTACTAGTTTTTGATGGATCACTTTGTAAGACAGTGGGCGAGACCATGATGGGGAGCTTCCTCCTGAAAAAGTCTAGTAAAGACAGTAATTAATCCAAAATCACTTGTTCAATCCTAAGTACTTTACAAACTTGATAAACCTGCACATTCATGTTTATCGATAATTTTATTAATATATTTTTCAATTTAATAACCATATAATCCTACTTCTATTAATTCATATTTTTATGTCAAAATAATAATTTTAATATCATTCTTTGTTATGGTTTCAAATAATTTCACAATAGGATCAAACAATCAAGAATTATATATTCTAATTATTTTTTGGCATATATTCTATTTATATTTAGATCATGATTTATAACCAAATCTAAAGATGATATAGCATAATAAATTATTTTGGACTGGATAAATTTTGAAATGAAATTTATTGATCAACTAAAATGCAGACATCAAGGGATGATAGTCTTTGATATACATGACAAAGTTTTTGATATTTTAGAACAAAAATCTCTTGCTCTAATTTTCCTTCATCTTTAGTCAGTCGCCTATTCTATCTGATTTCTTATCTCCAGATGATGTTGGAAAAGAAGCCATTTTATATCCTGTATTTGGTTTTGAGAACAAAGTAAAAGGATAAAGTGAAATAAGAATAATTATATATTCATCGAAATAGTTTGAAGATGACTTTTAGCTGCGAATGCTTTTATCAATTAAAGAAAAAAAAGACATGAATAAATGATAGCACTTAGAATAATTATGTCTGGTATCAATGAATTTAACTAATATAAGTACAGTACAATTATTCTTATTCATACTTACTTATTATCATTGTTTGGTTAGGCAAAACTTATTTCAATACATGCCTATTTATTTCGAATCAACACTACGACAAAATCATTTGTTCAGCACCAACAACTTGTCGTGATGGCATTATTACTTTTGTATCAGATGGAGGCATGATGGAATTCTGTTGATGGAATAATATATATATATATATATATATATAGATATAGATATTTGTTGGAGTGGGGAGGGAATGATAAGGACACACGGCGCACGTGAAGTGGTGGGCGTTGGGGGACACGAGGCGGCATCCAAAACTGCGAGAGGAGGAGGAGGCAGTGGAAAAGAAATGCTGCGGGATGGTATCGCGGAACGAGCCACTTTCTACCGACCTGGTGCATGCAAGACGGAGGTCTTATGGGGTCCGAGCATTGGACGCACCAGGAGCAATTGAACCGCACTAAATCCCACGGTACATAACACGCCACGTTACCTTTGTAATTCACCAATTCCCGATTGCTCACTATCCACCGTGCATATGCTCCGCGATTTGCCTCGATTCACTTTTCCCGATGGATGCAACGGTTTCTCCCTGTGGGGGGCAGGGTAGGCCCTAATGTCAGACAAAACAATAAAATCGAGTTGAAGGCATGGGCCACGTGTTATGTGTCCTTGGGTGGACCAAGTCAAACGAGATGGTATGGCTACTGTCTGAACCCATCCAGATCATGGTCGGAAGAATCATGGTTGTTCAGCTACGGAGTAGAAAAACGCTACTGTAAAATAGGGTGGAATCCAAAACATTCTTATCAAAACATGACCTAAACTCGTAATTTGAGTCCAGCTTAGACCTAATTTTGCATCGCTGGAGTAAATTTGCCATGGCAAACATTAGTTGATTCAATCTGGCATATATTTGATTGAAAGAAATTAAACTCTAAAATAAAATAAAAATAAATAACTCCTGATATAGCATATAAATCAGCATCCTCATCATTAATTGACACGTGGCCATCAATTCTTAAAGGTTTGAATTATGAGCAGTTACATTTTTACTATTTAAAAGAATCAAAAATAGAAGGATATTATGATAGATTTAAATCCAAATAAAGAGAGGAGTGATGGTTCATAATGAGAGAATAATGTCTTATCCCATGATTTTCACCTCCAACTACAACAGATCTTTACTCTACACTTATATAAACAGGGCCAAAAGACTCCAAAAAGGATAGACTCTGAGAGGGAGAGATTCCTGCAATTCAAAGCTCTCATACTTGAGAGGCTTACAAGCCCTCATCCATCTTATTATCTTCTTTCCTTCTTGATAAAGCTGATAAAGTCGAAAAAATTGATAAATTCGAAAAAGCTAAGAAGGTCAAGAAGGCTAACAAGGCCAAAGAAGCTGAGAAGGCCAAAAAGATTGACAAATTCGAAAAGGTGAAAGGGCTAAGAAGGCTAACAAGACCGAAAGGCCAAACAAACCTAACTCATCAGACCCACCAAAAGATCGAGTAAGTCGATCTTATCAAAGACTAAGCAAGTCAATCTCATTAGAACGTCGAGAAAGTCGATCTTATTAGAAGGCCGAGCAAGTTGATCTCATCAGAAGATCGAGTATGTTGACCTCACAGAAGGCTAAGAAGGCTAACCTCACCAGAAGGCCGAGAAGACGACCTCATCAAAGGCTGAGAAAGTCAAACTCATCAGAAAACCAACCTCAAAAGGTCGAGAAGGCTGAAAAAGCCAAACCTATCAGAAAATAGATCTTATAAAGCTAAGAAAATCAAACTCATCAAAAGATCGAGTTCTAATAAACCGAGCTCCCAAAGGCAAAGCTCCTAAAGACTGGTCTCAAGGCTAATCTGAGAAGGCCAATCTGAGCCAACCAGCATAGGATAATATTTTACACCATAATTCTCTATTATATTCTTTTATTCCTGTTCTTCCAAAAGTTTGATCTGACTTAAGTATTTGAGGGCTCGGTTAGAGTCAATCCGATGAGTTATTTTTATTCTTTTTATGTGCAAATCTGTGACTCCAAGGCAAATTATATTCCATCACCATGGATCGAACAAGGCCCTTTAGATGGTCCTAATCAAATTAGATTTTGACAGCAACAGATTGGCGTGCCAAGAAGGAGGGTTGAACTTTAGCTCTCCAATGTTCGACCTATTTTCCATTCTCTGTGTCTTCTGATTATGGGAATGACATTCAATGTAAAATAAAAAAAGATCCACCTCAAACCACATCGAGCTATAATAAATTTAGAACGACCCAATTGAAGCCGATCTTGGCCAACTAAGAAAGACCTCTATGAATCACTATTCGACTTAGTCGGCTAAGCACCGACCTAACAATAATTATTAGCTCTGACTTAAGATGGTTCAACTTACTTGGATGAGAACTGACCTAATGACAGATACGAGCTCTAGTTTGGGATGATTTAATTGGTTGGTTGAATACCAACCTAATGAAAGATATGAACTCTGGCTCGGGATCTGGCTCAGGATGATTCGATTTGGTTGTATGAGACTCAACCTAATGAATGGTATGAGCTTCAGCTCTGGCTCTAGGCAACTAACTACAAAGAGGTTAATCCTCTAGAAATCCCATATGGCCGCATGGTGGGCCAAAAATGATGATGATGATTAGGCTAACCTTCTGAGGATTCCATATGGCCACCTGATACTCCTCCACCAAGATGAGTCATATGAAGGCTGATGACGATGATATTGTTTTGGCAAGATTTATTGTCAAGGTTCAACTTATGATCGACTTCGGATATTTTGATTTTCAATCTACTTCGGATATTTTGACTCTCAATCTACTTCATATTCTTCGGATATTTTGATTTTTGATCTATTTTGGATATTTCAGATATTTCTACTTCTCATTGACTACTTTCTTCGTTCGATTGACTTCCGATCTACTTTAGATATTCTTTGAATATTTTGATTTTGATTTACTCTGGATATTTTGGATATTTTGACTTGTTATTGACTACTTTATCCAAAGCAGTGACACCACTTTCAATTCGAAAATGAGGGTATGGTATATAAATCAGCCTCCCTATCATTGATTGACATACGGCTAGTAATTCTTAAAAGTTTGAATTCTGGATAGTTACATCTTTGCTATTAAAAAATTCAAAATAAAAGATATTATGATATATTTATATTCAATTAAAAGAGGAGCTGATGGCTCATAATGAGAGAATAATGTCTTATCTCTTGATTTCCACCTCCAACTACAATGGATCCTTGCTCCACATCTATGTGAATAGTACCAAGGGGCTTCAAAAGGATAGACTCTGAGAGGAAGCAATTTTGTAACTCAAAGCTCTCATAGTGAGAGGCTTACAAGCTCTCATCCATTATACTATCTTCTTTCATTCTTGTAGGTCAACAGATCATAAAAAGACCGAGAAGGCTGACAAATTCGAAAGATCAAAAAAGCTAAAAAGACTGAAAAAGCTAACAAGATCGAGAAGGCTGACAAGGCTGAGAAGATTGACAGATCCAAAAAAGCTGAAAAGGCAAAGAAGGCTGATAAGGCTGAAAAGGCTAAGAAGGTTGATAAATCCGAGAAAGTTGAGAGGGTGGAAAAAGCCAAACAAGCCTAGCTCATCAAAAGGTTGAGTAAGCTAACCTCATCCGAAGATCGAACAAGCCGACCTCATCAGAAGGCCGAGAAAGCAGACCTCATCAGAAAAGCCGAACTCAAAAAGTCGAGCACATAAAAAAATAGACCTTATAAAATCGAGAAGGCCAAGCTCATTAGAAAGCCGAAAAGATCGAGTTCCAATAAGCCGAGCTCTAAAAAGCAAAGCTCCTAAAGATTGATCTTAAGACCAATCTAAGAAGGCCAAAATGAGCCAACTAGAGGAGGATAATATTTATACCATAATTCTCTATTGTATTCTCTTTATTCTATTCTTCCAAAGCTCAATCTAACTAAGCATTGGAGACATCGGCTAGAGCCAATTCAGCGAGTTATTTTATTTTTTTGTGTGCAGATCTACGGTAAGATAGATCATATTCCACCATCGCGGATCGAACAACACCATCTAGATGGTCATAATCGGGTCAGATTTTGACAGCAACAACTCCCATTCTAATAATTTGGTGGAGAAGAGCCCCATTTTAATTCCAATTTCATAAAAAAATGAGAATGCTCCAATCACCCAAATACAATTCTAATTCTAATCATGAACCAAACATGGAAAGTACGGTCACTATAATTTCATTCAAATCCATTCCAATTTCGATTTCGATTCCGATAGAGAATTAAACATACCCCTAATTTAATTTAGATACGAGTAGAGGACTCATGCAAACCAAGATCAATTGTAACTTGCTAACTGGTTTTTTACTGACCAGTAGTTTGAAGCTTGTTTCTCTCAACGAAAGTTTGTGGAGCCACGGGAGTCGTAGCTTGCTAGTTGTGTGATCAATGGTCCATTTTTAGGTTATAGTATGATCTACCAAAAAAATTAGGAAAACTTAAGTTTGAAGCTTCCTTCTAACCCTAAGCCAAATTAAACTTATGTTTGGGTTAGAAACAGAATAGTTGAAATGGGTTTGTAGGATCAAGTTCTCGCTTAGGTAGGTTGGATTAGAGTTTTATAGTAAGTAATTAGGTTGGTTTTGGGATTACTCTGAATCCAACCTAATTCAACCTAGCTGCAACCCTAATTTGGGCCCTTTATTAAAGCAGGGGAGGATTTATATGAGGCAGTATTCATCCTTCTTCTCTTCTTCTTCTTCTTTTTTGGTGATGAGGCTTTAATTGGTGTCGTTTGCACCGTACCTGGAGCAGAGCCATTCCTTCTCTGCTATGCATATCATATATCTCAATAACACAAAACGCAAGTGACAATCAAAGAAGAAGGTTAGACATAAGCTGAATCCAGTCTTAAAAGAGAAAAGAAGAAAATGAATTCAAAGTATAACACTCTTAAGAAATCAGATGACATAAATTAATGTTTCTCTTCCCATTCAAACAACTTCTTCATGTCTGTCAGATGATGTTATGATCCCTCAGTGTAGATTTGTTTTAGCAATTTCACACTCAACTAGGCCACTGAAGCTCTAGCAGAGTAACAAATATCTTTAGCTCAAAAGCAATTCATAAAGAAACCTAATACAGTGTGGGTTGATGATGATCAGGAGGTGCAGAAGTAGTCAAATTTGACACTGGGCTTTGAGTACTCAGTAGTAAGTATTTTGGAAGCCACTATGGCATTGGCAGCCTCCGTGTAGTGAACTCCATCCCAGCTTATGTACTTGGAGCCATCGGCACAAACATTAGAACTCGGATTACCACACCTGATGTTTGGATCGAAGTTGTATGGAGGTCCACCATAGCCACAACATACAATTACCGGGCTCTCGAAACCTTGAGAAGATCCCATAGAAATATGTTAACAAGTATTGGAGAATTTGACATGTTATGATAAGTTGATGTTAGTGACTCACCGTATTTGGTATAATTAGCAACGATGTCATACTTAATAGCAAAGATATCAATGTAAATGATGGTGGCATCTTTCCACTCTGAAGTCAATTCATCGCAGACGGAGCTCAGTTGGGCATTGAATTCCTTGGAAGCATTGTTGAAGGGCACAAGACATCCATATGGATCGAGACTGCTATTATCCTTCCGTGGGAGAGAGAGCTTTTCAGGCAGGCATCCCAAGGGTCCAGTGTTGTGTATCCAAAAGTTTTTGGCACCATTAGCATATAACGTCTAACAAAGACAAGGCAGGAAAAAGGGATTACACACCAGTCAGACAAACTTATCTATATGATTTAAGAGATGATCTGAATCGATTACAATTTCGTATGAAATATATACAAACAATCTATTAGAAGAGATTACCATCAACATTGCAACTTTGCAACAGAGTTGTTCTTCAGGTTCCACATGCTACGAGTGAACATTTAAAATTTAGGGAAAAAAAATCTCAAGAATCTACAGGAATTTGGACAACAAGTTTCAAAAGGATAACAAAAGCTCATTGATATATGTTGGTGCACTAAACCGATCTCAAGCCATGCGACAGCATCACATGAGATCGCTGGATTATCGATCTCAAAGTATAGAGTTGCAATACCTTAACTTGCTAATAAGCAAATATTGAGATTGGTCATTTACCGATCTAAAGGTGGTACATCGGTATTTCGTATAGCTGAGACCTCGAGTTTCAGACAGGTCTATGACCGATCTCCTCTGTCTCACATCGGTCTTCAACCGATGTCAACTACTATATTATCGACGGCAATCATCTTGTGGAGGTCCTCTGCGATCTCTACAACTAAGCCATAGTTGGTCATGATCTCATATACAGCTGGTCCCGATCTCATATATAGTTGGCCAATACAGTTAAGTATGACCTCACTTCCAGCTAATACGTACAACTGTACCTCAGCTCACTTACAGGTGGTTCTAACTACCTAACAAACTCCTTTAACTATCTAATAAACTTCTCTAACGATCTAACAAACTCTATAACGGCCTTCTCAACCTCTCTATAAATAGAGAGTCAGGGATCCTCCGATGGTAAGTTCAAACTTTAACCCAAACTAGAGTGAGACTCTACCAGTGAGAATTTTGCCAGTTCTTAAATAAGGACTCTAGCTCCCACTCAATCCATTCTTTAGTCCTACACAAATTTTCTTGCTCTGCTACTCTTTCTATCCACTGTTCTCGGGCTCAAAGCTGACTTAAGCATCGAAGAATCAAGAACTGGAGGATCCTCACTAATTTTTGATTTGTTTTGTAGGTTTTTTTGAAGAAGCTCCAGATCGGACTGCTACTGACCATCCAGCTTGGCTTCGTTCGATCTCTCCCATTTCAGATTTTGAGCATCGCAACAACAATATATTATCATTCAGATAAAGATAAGGAGTTTGCTTAAAAGAATAGATAATAGTAAAGTACTTTATTTAAGGAAATAATGATAGAATATCATCATCACTAACAATAGATATTATTATTAAATTAGAATATACCTTTTATAAGTCATTATAGTATATGAATACATCATAAATTTTTCAAGCAATTGAATGACTTCTGATTATTTCAATAACCAAGGAATAGTTTGGTAAATGAGCTAACCAGCCTAAGATCATCTGGTTGGCAGGGTGGTGGCTTGCCATTATATTTTCTCAAAAGTAAGAGAAAGTTTATCAAAAAAAAAAGAAAAAGAGATCAATTCAAAAAAAATTTGATACTTCGGAGAAACCTATAATTATGAAGAGATTTTTACATAAATTGCATTATTTGAGATATCACCCTTATCTGCAAGTAGATGAAAGGGACCCTAGAGGATGTTAAGCAGATTCAAGAGGCAAGATAGTAGAGATGAAATTTAGCATTTTGTCAAATTAAGGCCCATGCTTTACTAATTCTCAAGCATAAGGTTACTGATGTACACAGAAAATTTGTGGATCGATGAACACGAGATCATAAGCTATTAGCTAGTTGAATGCTACTGAATGATAGACTTGCCTTGACAACATTTTTTATTGAGAAATAAAGATTGGTATTTTGGCAATCACTTGATCATAGGTTGAGTTTCCACCAAAAGCGCCGGTTAGATCATTCTGCCCAATATCAATGGCATAGAGTGCCTTCTGGAACCCTTCCTCATTTATCAAACCTTCGAAACCTGTGACATACATAAATTGACATTGTCAAATGTATATAGACTAATGCAATTCAATGAAGAAATACTCCACAAAAGCAATTGTCAGCAAGAGTATAAAGATGGACATTGGCCACATTGCACTTGACTTGATATTCTTTGAAAATATAAATATAAACCAAACATGGCAAGCATTGTCGACATTGCTTTAATTTAAAGGCGAGACTAAGTATACCTTGAGAGATGAGTTCTAAAGAACGTGATTTGAAGTGAAGAAATTGGCGCACTTGAGTGTTTAAAGAGAAGGGATTAGTTGAATACGGTTGCGTCGCTGCACCAGCAATGGCAAAGTCTGCTCCATTACTAAAATTTGATCCCAACGGCTCCAAATATGGGTTCAAATAACTTGTGTTTAGGCTTTCACCTAACAATGTATGGAAAAAATTTCAATCACCAAAAATGTAATAATTAGCTTGACTGATTAAGAATAATCAGAAAAATGCAATACTTATATCGCTCTCAGAACTCAAGTGAATTATAACGCTGTTATTCAAGTAATATCACTTTACCGAAAATAATAATAATAATAATATCATTGAAAGGATTCAACTGACGAAAAAACTCTCATTTGGAGTTTTAATGGACTTATTCTTTTCTGGTCACAACACGAGAAAATGGTATCCAGGAGGATTAGAACTTCCAAAGAGGATACCGACGAGGAGGTGACAGAATCAAGACATTTCCAGTAAACTAATAAAAATTCTGGGGAACGGGTTTCACGTGATGACATGGATGCTGTCAATAAAGAGGGGCAAGTAAGAAACATTGGATAAAACACGATCCCGTCCAACCTTACCCTCGATGTTCCAGTACTCGTTTCCCGTTCCATACTACCGAACAAATCGAGGACACTTGTTCCCGTTTCTCTAAGTGCTTTCTCATGCGTTTCCCCATGACTTCCCTATTTTTTCTTTTTTTGTGACTTCGTTAGTCATCCTCGCGTTTGAGTTTTTACCACCATCCAACTTACAGTCTCCAGCGTAGACTCAAAAGAAAAGAAAAGAAAAGAAAACAATCATGCATCATGCTAAGAATATACTACTTACAGAGGAAGTCGATGATAAGCCGGCCGTCGCAGAGCCGTCCGGTGGAGCGGTGGAAGAAACACGACCGTCAGGCAACGGGAATACATTTCCAAGCCCGGCCGCCGAGCCTCCGGTGTCGGAGTTGGAGTCGCCGAAGTTGAACAGCAACGGATTACTCACACACTTGGACTCCACTGATGCAGTCATGAGAAACACCACTAACAAGCCATTACGACAAGTCCAACACCTCCATTGCCTCCCATCTCTAGCTCTCTATCTCCCTTCTTAATTTGCTACTGCCTCCTTGCGTTGTGCTAGCTGTGATGGTCTTGTTCTTTATATACAAGCGTGGAGGAATCCAAATGACGACAGAGAGGGAGCCGCCAAAGCAAAGCGGTTTCTCGTCACTCTCATTCTCCGGGTCCAACTCAACCCTGGTATTTTGGAGAGTAGTGCAGTAATTGCCTCGTCGTTCAAGTAACGCGATACATATCCATTTATATATACTAAGACATCGGCCATTGTTACCTCCTAAGTGTAAGAAGAACACAGTGTGTAAGAAGAATCTAAGCAATTCTTACTAGGACTACTAAACCAACTCCTTGGAAACTGTAAGCATTGGCAAGGGCTTGCTGCCAGAGCAGGCGATAGGAGGGTAAACCACATCTTCAAACATGGTAATTGCCACTACATAAGAAAAATACTAGAAGCACCCAATCCTGAAATCAAAGAAACCTCTGCACCAATATTGGCGTATCATATGGCTCCACCAATTTAATGTGTATTACACCGACCTGTGAACCACACCAACCTTGTTCTACTGCAAGTCAAGACAGTGGTGCAATATTTTTTTCCTTCGTTTTTAATAATAGTACTGAGCCGCGTGGCATTTACTCCAGCACTAGCAAGATGGCAAGATATGGACAGGGAAACCCGTGAAGTGGGGTGGGGGGATAACACGGCTCGGCGTGGTGTCGGCATTTGGGTTTCCATTCCTATGGATTCCAAGGTCCACCACTAGGATCCAAAGAATAAGAAGCAACCAGAATGAGGGTGCACCGTGATGTGTGCTGGGGACCCGGTTTAGCCGGATCTTATTCTTTCTTTTGGAGTATGTTCTCATATTGTGGATTGTGTCCACTCTAAGCACAGATTTAGAGTTACGTGTTTAGATTTGGAAAGAAGATGTCAATTTCGTTGTTTGATTCGGTGGAAGAAACAATTAGAGTTGCAAACATTGACTTCTGACTTTGTGGATGAAGTGCTTCTTGATCTTGACAAGAGGTGGAGCAAAGTGAAGTTGCAAAGATTGATTGAATCTATAAATGTGAGATGTATCTTCGAAGGTGTGTGAAGCATATTGTGTTATTGGATGCATAAAGTGTATGGATGTCCATTTCAAGCATGTCAAATGTGTAGTGAGAATGCAATGGGAGGCTATTGCGCTGCTAAATGATCATGGAGTCCACTAGGCAATAGCTAGCCCTATTGCAATCCAAAAGTTCTTTTGTTGTTTTCACTTTAATGATGAAAACTCTCACAAGCATGCGTTGGTGAAAAGGATTTCTATATACAAATAAATTGTTCGCCTACTTGAGCTATTTTCGAGCAATGTTGGTTGATGCTTGGAAGTTTAACATCAAAATTGCTAATATTTGCTTGTGGATTGGCGGCTGTCGATGCTTGGAGTCCCATAGTTGAATGGTAAATAGTTGCTGGAGGGTGGAGGATTGTAGATACTTGGAAACTAGCATCTAAATAGCTAGAAGTTGCGTAGTATCATCTAGCTATTTGATTTGCACTCGTGTCAATGCTGCCACCTGCTCCTGAGTTGAGTCAATTACAAAGGTGGCAAGAAAACAAGTGGACGGCGGCTTACCAGTTTCAGAATGGACCATCCTTTTTTAGTCTATATAAGTTTGATTCTCTCTTTTACTTTTAGTACATATATATATACAGGTTCAACAAACGTCAATTCTCTATTATAATATTCCTTTAACTTGTTAGTATATATATCTAGGTTCAACAAACGTCAACTCTATTATAATATTCCTTGTACATAGCTTTCTTACAGTGAAAATTTAGGTTAATTGAACCCATACGTGTACATTAACATTCCCCTCAAACTAAACATGGTGGAACAAAAAGCCAACTTAAGTTTGGAAGTCAGATCTCCAAAATATTAAAGTGGATCTGCCTTAGTAAAGATGTTGGTTGTCTAATCAACTGAGATGATAGAAACAAGTCGAACAATATCTCAAATAATATGCCAACATACAAATAAAATCATTTTCTATATGTTTAGCATGCTCATTAAAGACATCATCATGAGCAATTTAATAGTAGTCCGATTGTCAAAATGAATAATTGTGCATCTGCATAAGTAATCCCATATCCTTCAATAGCCAATGAAGCTAAGCTAACCAAAATAGTGAGCCATGTAACCAAAATATATAGGAGAATAGAATTTTGTCATTTGATTTGTGATTGGTAAAGCAATGGTACTAAATAACAAGATGATAAGCATGGGCACACATACCTGCTGTATAAGCACAGGAACTTCTGCTCCTAAACCCAAGGTCAAAATAATAATAATATCGGTAGCAACTGCTAGCTCGGTTGGTTGGTATCTCTCCGGTGAGAGTTGGTTTAAATCCCAGATATTGCTCAAAAAAATAATAGATTCCTCGACTGCTATGGCAAATAATGATGGTTCTTTATCTAAATCAATATGGACCGAAGAAAGTTGGAAATAAGATGATAATTATTACAATATTAGATATTAAAGATTGAAATTATATTAAAATAATACCCGGTTAGAATTCTTGGCTAATCATGATCATTAAATATAATTTTGAATTGTAGTGACTTGGGAGATAGAGACTGGATACAATACTATGTACTAGTTGTTATAACGAGAAATAATGCTTAATAGGGGCAAAATGGTGATGTATAATGTTTAGGTCAACATTCACAAGATATATTTTTTTGAAAAAAAATTAATGTAGATATTTAGAATCAAAAATATTTGTTTAAATGAATAATGGCACATCCAAGCAACAGATATTACTTACATTATTATGTAGATAAAAGAATAATGGATAAACAATAATTTATTATTTGAACTATTATAACTGCGGCCGCCGCCACATTCTTAATTAGTAGGGATAAATGCATCACATTGTTAAATCTGAGAAAAAATAGAGAGAGAAAAGATAATATAATTTTATTAATTTAAATTTTAATTATTTTAATAAGAATGAAAAGAAAGAAAAATTTAGTTAAAAAATAATATCGTAGCAATCAAATTTGTGTTATCCAATTCTATATTGATATTTATATTTGTATTATGTCAATGTTGCACAAATATGGATATCATTTTAAAATTTAATGAGTATGAACTCACATTAACCTAAAAATCTGATAGAATGCGTGTTTAGCCCTAGAGACAGCTCCCTTGTCAAGGTGTGGTCCACCTGGCTTACAGGCTGATAGCTGGACCGAATCGAGGAGAATGGGACGTCACTTGCGGAACAGAGCTCAATCATCAACAGTTTTGAGGTATATGAATGGCTTGTGATGTAAAACAGGACCTCTCCACTTCGTCCACCAACCATTGCTTTGCATTTTGAGCGAGCGCTTGGAAAGCAGGTAAAACAATGATCACATTTATCAGAATGCTCCGGGGACTCCTTGGCAAATTCTCGCCGATCTCTTGCTGAGGATAAGGTGAGGGTCCCGTAGCCTCCTTTTTTCTTTCTCTTAGATTGCATTTGGTACATCGTCAGATAATCTTGGAAGATAATATAGATTATCTTCAAGATAGATTGTCACCATTAAATTATCAGTAATGTTAATTAATATGTTTGGTACACATAGATAATGTTATAGTAAAATATTGGACTTGGCTGATATATTAATATAACAATCAGATTATCGGTAATGTGAAATCAAATTTTAAATACCTCTAAGTTAATTATTATGTTAGGTACAAATAAAAGCCGTAGTAGCCCTCATCCAATCCAACGATGACATATACATGGAATTAAACCTCACATATTGAATATGGCCAAAGCTCTGGCCTGACGTTCCCTTTGGAGGTCAGCCCCATCGTCGGCCATCACCTGCCAATTAGATCCGGCCGTAAGCCAACCTCGCACTTACCATGGGCGATAAAAAGCACCTCCGTGGCCCAATTCATGGGGCATTCGGATGAGATCGTAGACGCAGATTGTTACGCCCCTAACCCAAGATTGTGAGCCGAAGGTCATGGCAACCATCGCATACTCATAGGAAACTCTCCCCACAAGCATGCCAGGCATGTTATCATGATATCATAAAACAACAGCGGAATAATTGATCAATAATTAAATTCAAAATATAGCAATTCAAATTTTTCTTAATATCTCAATAAATTTTACAATGTTCAATAAGCCTTACATTAAATTCAATAAGACTTTCAGTTTAAAATAAAAATATGGAGACTCTGCTTCTAATCACTCTTCTATTTATATCTTGTATCATCTTAATTCCTCAACATCTGTAAAAACAGT
>KE505854.1:226395-236619 GCA_000441515.1 Elaeis oleifera
TAAACATATCATTTTACTGATCATATCAAATAAAATTATGTCCTAGATTTATTACAATGTATCAGCTATATTGGTTTCTAGGACATACATCTAATACCGATGATTGATGACACATGATGAGGGAAGAAGAAGCAAAGAGACACACTAGTGCTGTGCCGAACATCGAAACAAATTCAATCAGAGAGCTCTAATTATCAAACAATATGTCTAGAGCACACAAAAAATTAACTAGTATGATTCAAATCTTGGAGTCACATTAAAAGAACTAGTTTCATATAAAACCTAGCTATGAAAATGAGATCATCACTGCTCCAATCCAAGTAAAAGGAGTCAAGATTTACCTTGAATCTTTTGGCAATTCAGGTGTGGGAGGAATTGAACTTCTTGAATCTTGAGGGTCTCAGAGTGGCAGAGATCGAGAGTCGAGATGCCGCTTCACGCTTGAGGCCGAGATGGGGGGGGGGCGGCAAGATGATGCCACCATTTCGTTACCCTCTTAAAAAAACACTCGAATTCGGGAGGGGGTGTGCGGCGAGATGAGGCCACCATTTTGTTTACCCTCTTTAAAAAAAAACACTCGAGTTTGACCATTTCATTTATGGTTTATCCTATTAAAAAATTGCACGACACTTGAAGGGGGCATGCGTGAATTGCACGAGGAGCGGCGCATTGGGGGGGCCCAGGGGATTGGGGCGGGGTGGGGGAATGGTGTGGGCCCCTATAGGGGTGCAGGGGTTCTCAGAATCTTAGGTTTTAGGGGGGCCTGAAGGATCAGATTGTGTACCGAATCGGTTCGGATCAAAAGTAGCGGAATTCAAAAAATTTTTAATCCAACTCAGCATGCAAGGCATAGATCTAAATCAGATATTAAGCATAATAAATTAGCATGCAAATAATAATAAGGGTGATCTATCACCTTGCGTGGGTAGAGGATATCCACAATCTGATGATCGTGATTTTATTGAGGTCGGTTGTTGAGCCGCACATGTGTCCGACCTCTACGGATATCTACTCGGACCTTCGTCTAGAACTCTTTCTCCAGATATGATCCACCTTCTTCAAGGTAGATCTAAGTGCTCTCGATCCATAACAAACTGATCTTCGGGGCTGTCAGATCAACACTTGCCGTAGGCTTTCTTCTTCCTTCAGTCGGATAGTGCTTGAACTCCTTCAAGTGCTCTTTGAGGATCAGCCCAACATCTTTGGGCATAGGATATGGCAGCAACCTACTTTAGGCATGTGAGGAGGGAAGTGGAGGTGGAAGAAAAGTAGAGTTTCAAGTCCTAATGAAAGATATCGCACCCTTTTGAAAGGGGTCTTTTATAGACACGAAACCCTAATCCTCTCCAACCAACATGAAAAAACGGCTCCCATTTGAAATCAAATTTCGGATGGGGCATCCCCTAACCTCTCCACTAAATATCCTTCCTATCCATAAGGGGTGACACCTCTTAGAAATCCTCGAATGGAAAAAAAGAGGGTGGACACCCACTTCTCCATATCATTCTTTTAGGACATTCACAACAATCCATTTGAAATCAAATTGGATCTCATCCCTTATTTGAATTTAAACCCCTTCAAATTCAAATGTGGATTCAAATGGGTAACCACCATAACCTCTTATCCTTATCTATATGTGGCACACACCTCTGGATCTTATCCAGGAGCGTGCATCCTTTCTCTCTCGAGAACACATGGAGAAAGCAGAGAGGGGGAGGGCGACAACATTTTGCATCCCTCCTTGCTCATCCCATTTCTCGTACACCCCATTTGACTTTCAAATGGGCGTGCATCCTTTGAAATTTGAATCTAATTCAAATTTAACTAAAGAAGATGAAATGCAACCAACTCTTGGTGCCAAATTAAGAGCCCAAATAGATTAGGTTGAACCCTATCTGATAGGGAATCCAATTCAGGAGAAATTTGGGTCTAATTATGTGTTAGCATGATTTTTTTAGATTCAATTGGATCAATTGAGTCTAATTAATAATTCTAGACCAAAAGATCCTTTGTTGTGTGATCCGATAGGTTCAATTCTGTATGGTAATAGCATATATTGTGATTTCTATCAGCAACATCATCGAAATTTTTTTGATGGATCAGAACTCTTTCCAATTCAGCCAATTAGAATTATCGATTATCAAATAATTTTAATTAATCTCATAATCCATTAGTGATACCTAGCAGTATGTAGTCGCAACCCATCAAAATTGAAAAAAGAACCTCTAAATGTAGTAACTATGTGATTTGATTTTTCTATCGTGAGTTTCGATAGGACTGAGATTAAGATTAACTCGTCAAACCTCATTCCTGTCATATGATAAAATCAATCGATTTAAGTTTGATGTGAAATCCAATAGAAGCACTTTTCTATCTTTCACATTGCCATGGCTATAAGCTTTAGGACTCAATCTCATGATCTTTATAAGACTACTCCTCCTCTATCGAGGTCGATAGATCCTATCTTATTGCAACCTAATTCCTACAATAAACATACTACATCCAACATACACCTCAAAGCTCCGTATGGCTAAGAGATTGAGTTATAGTATGGTCAAACTACAGCACCCTCAAGGTGAACAGTCGATGCACCTCAGATTAGAGAACTAAACATACAACCGCAGTTATGAGCATGTCACTGACGAGCAGGTAGATATCCTTGTGACTGTTCGTGATTGGTCATACTCAGTATCCTTATTCTTAACAAGTACCTGTACTTTATTTGATATTTTCATACCATAGATTCAAGACTCATCTATTCGAAGAAAGCGATCATACATCAATCTTCTAGATCGATCACCGTTCCCGCGATGATCTTACGATCGGGAGCAATTTATGAGTTAACTATAATAACACACGTTTCAAATTTTTAACTCTTGAGAATATGTGTCATCATACTCATTAATTCAATGGACGATTCACAGACACTATTAAACATAATATCAATTAAATAACTTAAATTTATTAATATCAAAGTTAATTTACTAAATTATGCCCTAAGAAGATTTTACAAGTGTTAGCCAATTTGGCTTTTAGGGCATACATCTAATAAACTCTCACTTGCACTAAAGCTAATTAGCTATAAATCTAAGTCTCATCTTCTCAAGGTGGGCTTTAGACTTTTGCTAGCTCAATTGCTTTGTCAGTAGGTCAGTCACGTTGTTCATGGTGTCGACTCTCTTTATCTCGACATATATTTTCTCGAGATAATCGTGGATGAGGTGAAACCACTACTCAATGTGCTTGAATTTTTGATGATATCTCAGCTCTTTAGCTAGGGCTATGGCATCATTATTGTCGCAGTAGAGTAAGACGGTATCTGATGGCATCACACCTAGCTCTGCAATAAATTTTTTGAACCAGAATACCTCCTTCACAGCTTTCAATGCAGTGATGCATTCTGCTTCCATGGTGGAGTCTGCATTACAATCTGCTTGAAACTTTTCTAGTTGACAGTGCCATTATTACACAAGATGTTTCTTGATATCGACTTTCGATCATCAATATCAGACATGAAGTCTAAATCAGTATACCCCTGCACTTTAAGTTCTCCATTCCCAAAGCAAAACATATTCTTAGTCCTTCTCAAGTACTTAAGGATACATTTCATAGAAGTTCAGTGCTTTTCGTCTAGATTCGACTGATATCTACTTGTGACACTCACAGCATTGATGATATCAGATCGCGTATAAAGCATGGCATACATAAGGCTTCCTATAGTCGAAGCGTAAGGGATCTCGCTCATGCGTTTAATCTCTCCTGATGTGTTGGGGCATATTTCTTTGAGAGATGAATGTCATGTCTAAAAGGCAGGCTCTTCTTGGAGTTCTCCATACTGAACCTTTTCAGTACCTCCTCAATGTACATCTTCTGTAATAATCCCAGCATCCTTCTAGATCTATCTCTATAGATCTTAATTCTCAAAATGAAGGATGCCTCTCCTAGGTCTTTCCTGAAAAACTCCTTAGATAATCAAATTTTGACTGTGGTTAACATGAGAATATCATTCTCACTCAAGAGGATGTCATCCACGTATAATACGAGGAACGTGACAGTGCTCCCACTAGCCCTTTTGAACACACATGGTTCCTCCTTGTTCTTAATGAAATCAAATGATTTGATTACATCATTGAAATGAGCATTCCAATTCCAAGATGCTTGCTTGAGTTTATAAATGAACTTTTATAGTTGACAAACTTTGTGATCACTATCACTGAAAATGAAACCAAGCTTCTATTTCATATAGATATCTTCCTCAAGATATCCATTCAAAATATCATTTTCACATTCTTTTGTCATATTTCGTAGTCGAAATATGCTGCAACGGCAAACAATGCATGGATGGACTTAAGCTTGGCCACGGACGGAAGATATCTTGATAGTCAATACCTTCATGCTGACTATACCCTTTCACCATGAGCTTAGTTTTAAAGGTCTCTACCTTTCCATCTGCATCTATCTTTTTCTTAAAGATCTATTTACACCCAATAGGTATAATACCTTCAGATGGATCTACCAAGGTCCAGTTTGGTTTGAGTGCATCGAGTCAATTTCTGACATCATTACCTCTAACTATTTCTCAAAGTCGATATCTGATATCACCTCATTATAAGTTTGGAGTCATCTCTATGTATCCCATTTCTTGTGAAGAACATTTTCTCTACATTCTCTGAGATAATACCTAAGTACCTCTCAAGAGGATGAAAAATCCTACTAGAGTTACGAGATGGAGGAAGTATGTGGATCGGCTCAGATTGAATTGGTTCCTCAGGTTCTAAGGCTCGCTGCTCTTTAGAGATTTATTCTTTAAGCCTAATCTGTCTTCCCATGCCTCCATTTGGAATAAACTATTTTTCAAGAAAGATTGCATGCCAACTCATAATCACATTGTGATCTTCTGGAAGATAGAAACAATATCCTAAAGATTTCTTAGGATATCCAATAAAATGAGCTTTAAGGGACCTGGTTTCTAACTTGAACGCTTGTTGTCGTTTGACATGGATCAGACAACCCTAAATCTTGAGATGACTCAGACTTGATTTCTTACCATGCCACATCTCATATGATATGGTAGAAACGATTTTAGATGGAACCCTATTCAGTATATAAATGGTGGTCAAAAGATAATATGTCAAAAAAAATAAGAAGATCTGTGAAGCTCATTATAGAATGGACCATATCTATAAGGTCCGATTTCTTCATTCTGAAATTTTGTTGAGTTGAGGTGTTCCAGACGGAGTCCATTGTGAGACTATACCATGTTTCTTGAGATAATCTGAAAATTCTCCATTAAGGTATTTACCTTCTCAATTTGATCGAAGAATCTTAAGGGACTTTTCAATTTGTTTATCCACTTCATGTCTGAATTTTTTGAACTTTTCAAAGGCCTCAAATTTATGACATATAAGGTACATATATCCCTACTGTGAAAAATCATCAGTAAAGATAATAAAGTAGAGAAAACCTCCTCTAGCCAGCACGTCGAATGGGCCGCAGACATCAGAATGCACTAGAGCAAGTATCTCTATGGTCCTTTCTCCATATTCTACAAAGGATGGTTTGGTCATTTTTTCTGAAGGCATGATTTACAGATTGGATATAACTCGAAAGTCAACGGACTCAACAGTTCGATTTTCTTCAATCTGTTAATCTTATCTTCTCCAATGTGACCTAGCCTTAAGTGCCACAAATACTTTTGTTTACATTATCTCTAGGATGTTTAGAACCTACGGCATTCACATTTTGCTCGACATAATTCACAGAAACATCTACATGTAACTGAAAGAGACCATTGATAAGGAAATCACTACCAACTTTATTATTCCAAATAAATATTATAGTAGTCCTTAAAGAAACTAATTAAATAATCTTCTTGTGTTAAGCAAAAGATAAAATTAGATTCCTGCTCGCAATAGGTATAAAGTAATAGTCTCTTAATAATAAATATCCTCCAACGGTAGTCACAGAGGGTATATTTCCATCGCCACAGCAGTAATTTTTGCTCCATTTTCAATGCATAGGATTATTTCACCATCTCTCAGTCTCTTGCTATCCTCAAGATCCTACAAAGAAGTGCATAAGTGAGCATTAGATCTAAAGTCAAGCACCCAATTGAAAATAGAAGAAATCGTTAGATTTGTTTCTATGATGAGCATACCTTCAGAAGGACCACCTTCTTTTTTGTTCTTCAGTGTCGCTAGGTAAGCTGGATAGTTCTGCTTTCAATGGCCGTCAATATTATAATGAAAATATTTTCTTATCAGCGGCCTTCTTCTTCGGAACCACCTTCTGCTTCTTCTTCTTGTTCTCTATCTTCTATTTTTTGTAGATTTTTTCTTCTTCTCAGTAGACTTTCTCTTAGAAGAAGTTTGCTCCACAGCAAATA
Organism: Elaeis oleifera; assembly: GCA_000441515.1. NCBI lineage: Eukaryota > Viridiplantae > Streptophyta > Magnoliopsida > Arecales > Arecaceae > Elaeis > Elaeis oleifera. The sequence continues at coordinate 232,781 of KE505854.1, forward strand.
CAGAGCCCCTTGAACTCTTCAACGTTTCCTCAGTTATGACCAGCATGTTCATCAACTTGACCACGGTGCATTGGATCTTATTCATATGGAAGTTTATAATAAATTATCCATATAAATCAACCAAGGACTATAGAATGAGGTCAACTGTAAGTCCTTATTCATGGATATCTCAAGCTTCTCAAGCTCCTCAAAATCCTTGATTATTGTCAAACAATGATCATGGACCGACTGTCCATCATGCATCTTCGCTTTGAAGAGTCGCTTGAACACTTCGTAGCGAGCTGCGTGGCTCTGCTCACCATACAACTCTTACAGATGAGCCAGCATTTGCCTGACAATCCTCATATCTTCTTATTGATGCTGCACTTCATTAGACATGGATGCCAACATATAGCATCTAATCTTGTTGTCATCATCCACCACTTCTCATTAAATGCTCTCTGATCAACGATCGGACGAGCTAGAAGAGAGAGAAGGTCCTGGTCAAGGACATAGGCCAATTTCTCAAAGCTCAAAATAATTTTCAAGTTTCAAAGCCAATCCTTAAAATTCAGTTTGGTCAACCTATTGGTCTAAAGGATTCTAGCTAGGAGATTGGAAGCAGACATTATTCCTCTAGAGAGTTAAAATTTTTAGTTAGATTTTGTAATAGACTAATCAATTTATTTAAAAATTTATTTTAAAATAAATTTGGGCTCTCACTATTTTTTTGGATCCTCATACTCTCTGGGTAGAAAATAAAATCTCCATGATCAAAGATTTCTAGTGGATGCTATGGTCTCACCGATTGGCTCACCACCTCACCTAACAGTTATTGATGATGGGTCAGCCAATAAGTGGATAACTCTTATCCAATATTTCTTCAAACATGTTGCAGCCATCTTCGATTTTTAATTCATGAAGCCTCACCATGCCTGGGATATTGACCCACTCCTTAGTTAAGTCAGACCCATCGTCTGCGTGAAATGGAGCCGTCATTGGGACTCTCACTATATCCAAAATATTGAGCCGAACCCCATCTCCAACTTGCAGCATTTTATGCCTAATAGCATGGTTGCATCTTTTGGTGCAACTGAAGCACTGTGTCCAGTCGAGAACAGTCAACCCCGAGAATGGCCCACACAACTACAATGGTGGAAGACCGCTAGACTTAATATTTTATTAGAAAGATTTGATTTAGGTCTCTTCCTTAATTAGTTATAATGGTTATGACTAACCTAGTGGCATGGGCTAGCTCGAGACAACAAGTAACCTAATACAAAATATAATCTCTCAAAATGATCAGGTAAGTTAAGACATGTGGGGGTCCCCCGTTGCTTTCCTTAGATACCAACGAATTAGTCAGGTTAGACAACGGAACCAATTGAAGAACCACCATTTATGTACTTGTCTTAGACACCAAATTGGTTGATTAGAATTGATTAGATTAACCTATTGACCCAGGCTCGAATCTCTGAGCCGAATTAGGTCTTAAGCTGATCGATAACATATGGCTGTTAATCGATCTGATCAAACTACAACTACTTGGGTTGGTCATGAGCATATTTGATTCCATCCTAATCAATATTTGATTCAGTTTGATCAACCGCTTAAACTAGACTTAATTGTTCTACCCACACTCTGAACCCATGTATTATGAAATTGACTTAGATCTTTAATTCTCAATTTTTAGATCTGTTTAAATTCATATCTTAATTCTTAATTAAGTTTATGGGTCTAATCAGATATCTAAATAATTTAGATTAACATTGCATCACATCCAAAATTTTTGCTCACCCTCGAGTCGACTCACCTTGGACTCGAGTCGACTCATCACAGCGAGTCAGCTCCAGTCTAAACCGAGCCGGCTCCCTATGAAGAACAGAGAACCTATTTGCCATAGTCCGCTGAACTAAGTCAGCTTACCTGCAAATCGAGCCGGCTAGGATCTCGAGTCGACTCCGATGAAAAGGAGTCGACTCGTCAGGGACTCGAGTCGACTCGAAGAAGAACTGAGTCGACTCGATGGGCATACCAGCAACAGGTTTCACAGCTTTAACGATCTATGCATAATAAAAAATTCTAATTTAGAAATTAAAAAATTTAAATCTAAATAACTAAATTATGCATCAAAATCTAAGATTTTATAGAAATTAAATTTTTCCTTCATTGTTCTTCTTTATGGGATATAATTACATGGCACCCCTACACATCATAAGAGAACTCTTTGATTTGGTAAGAGAGGGACTTTTAATCTCTGCTTCCTCTTATGACCAGATAGACTGGTGATAAATTCAATTGGACTACTTGGCTACTTAGACTTTAAACTAGATATACACATATATCTGATATATCAAAATAGATCTAGTCTAAAAGCATACTTGTGATCAAATCTAAACTACTTTTAGATCTATCTAATCATGTTGAAAATTAGATCTAATCTAATATTTTCATATCTGATCATTACTTCAAATCACATCTGAATCAGATCTAATCCCATTTAGATCTATAATCCGTAGAATCTGGCTTTGATACTAGTTGAATGATCGGATTGCACATCGGATCGGTTCGGATCAGAGACAGTGAAAATCAAAAATTTTTGATCCGATCCGGCATGCAAGGAATAGATCTAAATCAAATATTAAGCATAATAAATCAGCATGCAAATAATAATAAAGGTGATCACATCACCTTGCATGGGTAGACAATCTCCGCAATCTGATAATCGTGATTTTGTCGAGGTCCTTTGTTGAGCCTATTGGAATAATGTCCCAAAGCCAATCGTCAGCCTGTTGACGGTTGTGCTCTTTGTTGTATTAGTATATGAATTAAAATTAATAAAGTTATTTTGGTATTTTTCATCATAAAATGTTTCATCTTCTAATGAACTCCTATATTATGGTGAAGTCCTTAGGACTATTTAGATTCGACAAAGGAGGATTTGTCGTTTAGTCCTTAAATCTGTTCACGATCAAATGATACGTTGTTACCAAGGACGACAACGTTTATCAAGCATAGGTCGTTGTGTGCCATATAGGTTGGTTGTCCTCTTAACCAAAGAGTGTGGAGACACTGGTATGGCATACAGGTGAGATGTAAGGGTACATCTGCACTGAACGTGACCGACTCTGGAGCTATTTCTGCTGTCAAAATTTGCTCCGATGGAATATGGGTATAAATATCTCTCTGACCTGAGACCGCCACGGTGACGTGCAAGCAACTCACTGCACTTAGGCACTGGACTACCTGAATTTTAATTCAGTGACGGAAGGCTGCTGGGTGTAGTCAAGTACTTGACTTGTCGGTGTGTGTGTTACGATGGGATTGACCACTCCAATTTAGGAGCTGTGTACAGTCGTGTTTCAATTTAGCAAAACCTTGGCCAGGGTAGTCCTTGTGAGGAGTCACAGGACTGTTTGAGTTGAGTACGATTCGGATGATCTTATCAGGGTTGACAGTTTAAATCCAGAGTCGTCCTAAAACACAGGGGTCATAAGGATGAATTATACAGTAACCATATTCACGTAGGTTCTGAGTGTTACGATTGCGACTCTTTGACCTATCCGAACGTCGGGTACCATTGCTAGATGGTCACTTCGATTAGTACAGGAATTGGTTCCTATGCTACCGGCTTAGGTTCGAACTTGCGGGGTCACACACATTAGAAGTTCCTATCTGATCTGATGGCTGGTGAAGAGTCCCACGTGTCTGAGATTCTGTGATCGAGAATCAAGATTCTCTGATCATAAATTTCATACATTTTGGGTACCGGGTCAAGAGTCCCATTGGTTGGGATTTTTCGATCAGGGTTACATATCGATGAATTCTGATGCTCGATTGCCCATTGGATTTGGACTCAG
>KE505855.1:0-12251 GCA_000441515.1 Elaeis oleifera
CTGAAACTTTGTCAAACAAATTTAGATCTGTACTTGATTCTAATTTCAATTCTCTAATTGAATTACATTATAAAAAATCTATCAAAATAGTTTTAAATTCATGCATAATTAGGTATAAAATCAGCACAAAAATCTGTACAGAAAATTCTGCTAAAACAGATTTTCAGCGGTCCAGATTCAGGGGCAGATTTTGATTCGATACTCTGATCAGAACCAATAAAAATATATCAAAAAATAAAAGAGACCAAGGTTTAATCACATCAAAATTTTGGCTCAAAATTAGATAAAAAATAAAAAAATCTCAAAATTTGATTATGTGATCATGACATACAGGCCCGGCTCTAATATCAATCAAAGAAAAATTCATCTGATCGTATCGGATGCCAGAAAGACAGAATAGATTAGTAATTAAATTTTATAACACTTATGAATTTTCATCTTGATTTGTAGTAGAAAATAATTAAAGTTGAAGAAGCTCCTTGATCAATATGCTTCGTAAGATTCAGATGCATGGATACTTTACTTCGTGTGCACGCCAAATGCTGTAAGAGAGGGATAAACTCTTTCTTCGGAGAGGAAGAAGAAGTACACTTGAGATCTGATCTCAAAGCTTTGGAGCAGCCCACACGCCACCATGCCAAGAGGAGGAGGATGCCCAAGAAGAGAGAGAAGCCCAAGGAGAGAACACGTCCAAAGAAGGGACGCCACTCCAAAAGGATTCTCCATGCCAAGCCTTTTTTGATTTCTCCTTTCTCTTCTCCACACCCTCCTTATATAGGCAAGGGGTCTTTGATCAAATCAAACTTCTTTAGGTTCAAGGGTTAGGACTCTCCATGTTTGGATAAAATCCAAACTCCATAAAGTACAAAGATGTTAGAAAATCGGGTAGGTTGCATGCATAAATTTTAAAATCTTTTTGAATAGCAGCAGAAACGATCTAGGTTAAACTCTTTAACCTTACATGCAATAGATCTAATCTACATCTATCCGAGTTCTGAATTAAAGACATATATATAATCTAAAAATAAATAAAAAAAATTGAGATCAGATCTCAATACCTTGCGTGGGTTGAAATACACCACAATCGATGATCCTAGATCTGAAAGTTTCTGAGCCGCACACGTGTCCGACCTCTATAAATATCCACTGGGATCAAGCTTGAACCTTTCTTCTCGTTATAGATCTATTTTCTTCAAAATAAATCTCAGACTTTTGGATCTTTGATCAATTCTTAATCTTTGACCGCAATCTCAATGCTTGAATTACAGCCTTTCTTCCTGTTCCTTACTATAGAACAAATCACCCTTAACTCAGGTGTGTGGGAAGATGGGACATCCAACCTTGGGTGTTAAAAAGAGAAGAGGAAGAGGAGATGGCATAGAGATGGAGAGAGGTGGAGATCTAAATTCACAATTCGATTAATTTAAACCTTAGGAGTCCATCTCTTATATAGACCTTTTCTTGATTCCAAATCAATCTCCAATCAATCTAAAAGGGCTAGTCCGTATCTTATAAAGATTTTTTATCTTTTTTATCTATTTTTTTTTAAAATCAGATTCAATTAAAAAGATCCTCACTATTTTTGGCAAGTAGATGGGGTGCCCCACATCAAATAGACAAGTTAAGTGGGCGCCCTCATCAAAAGGGGCAAGTAGTTGGGGTGCCAACTCTTGGAGCCCCTCTAGGATTTTTGCACACAAGAGAGGAGGCATAGCCCCTCCTCTCTCTCTCTCTTTCCACACCAAGAAAAGAGGGGTGGCTCATCTCTCTTTCTCACGCCCACTCTAAGGGGTTTGCACCCCTTGGACTTTCTAAAAAGGGAGGCTTGCGCCTCCCTCTTCTTTCCACTTATTCCACACCACATAAAAAAATAACAAGAGAGAAAATAAGTAGATTAGTTTGCCAACTAATTAACTTGATCCAATCTTTTTGGACCCTAAATAAGTGCCCTACTAAATTCAATCAAAATGGATCTAGTTAAGGTTTAAGACTATAGACTTGATCTAATCTTTATCTAATAAGGAATCCAAGTCCAGAGAAGAATTGAGTTTAATCATATGCTAGCATGGTTCTCTTAAATCTAATAAAATTTTAATAAATTCTAATCCAATTAGAACTTCATAAGTCCAATTGGTTAATTCAAGATTAAATCTCTTAATGTGTGACCCCATAGATTTCATTATATCTGGTAGTGAGATATATTATGATCTCCATCATAATATCATTGAAACTCCTTTCGATAGATTGGAACAATTCCAACTCTACCTTTTAAAGGTTATCAATCATCAAGATGATGCCCGATGAGTTCCACAATCTATCAGTGACACCTAGTAGTATGTAGTGACAACCCAGTAGAATGAAAGATGAACTCTTAGGTACAGTTATCGTATGATTCAGTCCTTCTATCATGAATCTTGACTTGATGGAGGTTATAGAGAACTCGTCAGACCTTATCGTCAGTCATATGCTAGATTAGCTCGACTCAAGTTCACTTGTGAATCTCATAAAACTCTTTCTAGTATTCACACTTGCTTTGGCTAAAAATTTTGAACTCAATCTCGCAAATCGTATAAACTTTCTTTTTTTTACTAAAGTCGATAGATTCTATCTAGGTACATCCTACTCCTAATAGTAAGTCTGAACCTACTGTAGCCAACATGCACAGCAAGGATCTGAATGGCTAGGGACCAAGGCAATATGCAGTCAAGCTCAGTAGCCTCGCTGTGAATAGCCGATGGTATCGGAGATTAAAAGATCACTCATATCACTATAGCATCGAGATAACCACTGACAAGTGAGCAGATATTCAAATAGTTTTTATGTTGATTATGCTCAGTGTAAGTTGTTCTCTAACAACCACCTGCACTCTCATCTCAGTATCCCTACACTACAAACTCGAGACTCATCTGCCCAGAAGAGAGGTGATCTATGCATCGATCTTTAAATAGATTGATTACTATCCTCCATGATGATCCTTTGATCGGAAGTATTTAGAAACCAACCACTAATCAATATATGTCTCAAATTCTCAACATCTTGAGAATATATAAAATCATCTTTGTTAATTTTAAATAAATCATGGACACATAAATATGATTAAAATAAAATATCTTTTATTAATAATATAAGTATTACAAGTATAAAGTTAAGCTCTGAAATTACAAAATGTGTCAGCCAACAATTGGCTTTTAGGGCACTCATCTAACAAAGATTCTTAATGTGAGTAGAAGAAGTGTCTCTTTTTATTATGGCGCATGCCCAAGGGGCGCCTAAGGGGAGAGGACTATTTCTAGCCCCTTTCCAACCACCTTGGTTGGCCTATAAGGAGAGAGAATGTCTAAAAAAAGTAGCTAAGTGTATCAAATCAGATTGGGTTCAGATTTAGATCAAATCGAATCTAATTCGAATCTGATTCGAACCAATTTCGAAAAGATTGCTGATCCTAATCCAATTAGAATTTTTGTTCAAGTCCAGCTTGATAAATTAACCTAATCAAGCCTTAATAAAATTAAGTCCAACTAGATTAGATCTGATCTAAAGTAATTAGGACTCAATCTATTCTTTCATAATCGCTTGGATCATCGATTTGATTTAATTTATCTTTGAAATCAAACTTGCACCTCATGTACAGTGCTAGCTGAACATAGTCAGTATTTAATTTTATATGATCTATAATTAATTTTAATTAAGTTAATCTACATATTCAATCAAGTCTCATACTTCTAAATCGAACATAAATTTTCGATCATGTCTTTTCTGCATTATTTGACTTTTGTACGCGACTTCATAGGTTCGAACACTAAATTGATAGTATAAAAACTCCTTTCTATACTAATCGAAGTGACCATCTAGCAATAATATCCAACATCTGTATAGATCAAATATTTACAAAGTAATATTCAAGAACCTTGACATATGGTTACCACATAATTCATCCCTTTGACCTTAATGCTCAAGATGACCTAGGATTTAATTGTCAATCCTGAAATAGTCATCCACATCATATTTCAATCTTTCAAATCCATCACATGGACTGTCCTAACCAAAATTTTACTCAATTGAAATATAGTGATGCATTAACTCCTATAATTCGGAGGGTCAATCCTATCTTGATCTATACACAGACTTCACAAGTACTGGACTGTACCCGTAGCCTTCCATCACTATATTAAAAATGCAGATAGTCCGGTACCTAAGCACAGTGAGTTGCTTGCAAGTCACTATGATGATCTCAGGTCTGAGAGACACTTATGCCCATATGTTTCACGAGCTGCTCTTGATAGCAGAGCACTCAGCAAGTGAGTCACTTATTCAATGATGATGTATTCCTACATCTCACCTGTATGCCATACTAGTATCTCCATACTCTTTGGTTATGAGGACAACCAACTTATATGGCACACAACAACCTACACTCGATAAACATCATCGTCCTATTAATGACGTATCATTTGATCGTCAACATGTTTAAGAATTATTCAATAAATCCTCCTTTATCGATCATAATATAGTTCTAAAGACTTCATCACAACATAAGAGTTCTAATAATGAAGATGTTCACCTTATGATGAAAAGATCAAATAATTTTATTCATTAATCAGTAATTCATATACAAAGTTTAATTATTTACAATAAGCCAATTGACTTTAGGACATAATTTCTAACATCTTTATCCTCCAAGCCAAACTACCAATCTCCTAATGAAGCTCCTCATTATGTCTCTGTAATGACTACCTAAGCTCGTCGTACCTCTAAAGCATATGCTGCTGGAAGTTGGTGAACATGGCTCCAACTTTCTCAACAATCTACTCTACAACCCCTTCAGTACTTATATCCAATGCATGCAGGGTGTGAGAGGAAAGCCAAGTGCACCAGGGAGGTGCTCTGCTACTGCTGATGTAGGTGTTGGTGCTGGTGCTGGAGAAGAAGGTCTTGCTGCTAGTGCTGGTGAGGATGGGTTGGCTGCTGCTAATGGAGAGGGAGAAAGTGTTTGGATGAGTGTGAGGGTGAACCCTCAATCTGATGTGCTCCCTGATCATCATCACCTTCCCTTATCCACTGATTTTCCACCTTCTTATATCCCATATGATGGAGTGAATATATGGTGTAATAATCAGTGTGAGTAAGAACTCTAGAATCTTCACCCTCTAAATTAACCTCAGCATTTATAAAAATCAAGGTGAAGAACATTCCATAGGGGAGGCAAGCTTTAGTCTTGGATCCGCCTGCAGCATTCTTTATCTATTCCAATATCATAAAAGGTAGATTCATAGCAGTCCTGTCTACCAAATAATACATCACAGCCAGTTTCCTCTTGGCTATCCAGTCAAAATGCCTAGTCTTAGGAAAATAATTCTACTAACTATACCGTGAAGAAGGTGTAACTCAGCAGGTAATTGTTTTGCCTTGTGAAAGTCAAAATTTCAATATCATCCCTCTCCAAAATCCATCTTAATCCAACAAAATCATTCTTTAAAAGGAATAGCATATGCCGGTCCTAGGCATTTCTAGCAGATGCCCTAATTCCTTTCACTCAAGATGATCAGAGTGTTCTTCACAGTTGATCGAAAGGTGCCTGTGTCCTCTCTCAAATTCTCAAAGAACTCTCTCACTAGGTTAGGGTAATGGGTAACTCTAAGGAACACATCTTCTCCACCCTTGCTGTTGGATCCAATTATCGATTCGAAAGTGCTCCTCTTCCAAAACCTAAAGTCCACTTTTTTGCCTGTGGTGACTACGTGAGAGGCCATGGAGACTTGGGCCAGAGGTGGGATAGATGCAGGAGGGGCTGGACAGAGTGCCTCTAAGTCTTCTCGATGCTTTGCTCATCTCTCAGATGGTTCTACTCCTCTATGCCTCTTCACGATGGTAGGTCGAGTTTTGGGAGCCATATTGCTCAAATCTCCTAAGAAATTGAGATGGGATAGTAATGGGAGGGTTGATAGGGTTAGGAGATGAGTTGTGGGGTATTTAGGGAGAGCAGGCTCGAAAGAAATGAAAACATAGAATGAATAGGAGTTTTGAAAGCTGACTTACAAAATATGGACCCAACCATCGAGTCGGCTTGGGAGTTTCAGCCGAGTCAACTCGGGCCCTGTCCTAGAATAAAAAAATAATTTTACCAAATTTGATCTTGAAAAGATTTTGAGATGACTCAAATCAATGAATGCAATGAAGATTCTTAATAGAAGAGTAGAATGATCAAGAGGATTAAAGAGTTTAGGGGCAAGGTTTTCAATTAGAAAGGATCACATATACCTAATTCTACTTTGATCATTCTAAACCTATCCTCACTGAGGGATTTGGTGAAGATATCAGCTAGTTGGTTTCAGTACAACAAATTCAAGCATAATATCATTATTTTGAACATGATCTCTAATAAAATGATATCTTATTTCAATGTGTTTTGTCCTAGAATGCTGAAATAAATTTTTAGTTAAATTTATTGCACTAGTGTTGTCATATTTTATTAAAATTTTAGTTTGTTTAATATCATAGTCCTTGAGTTGTTGCTTAACCCAAAAGATTGGAGCACAGCAACTCCCTACTGCAATATACTCGGCCTCCACCATGGATAGTGTAATTAAGTTTTGCTTTTTGCTAAACCAGAAGATTGAGTTCAATCTAAGGAATTGGCATGTTCTACTAATACTTTTCTATTAATTCTGTATCCTCCATAATCAGCATCTGAATACCTAATTAAGTTGATCAATGATTGTTTTGAATACCAAAGTCCTAAGTCTTGTATATCAACTAAATATCTTAGTATTCTTTTAATAGCTAGTATATCAGATTCTTTAGGATTTGTTTGAAATCTAACACATATGCAAATACTGAATAATATATCATATCTACTGGCACTAAGATAAAGTAGAGATCCAATCATATCTTGATAGTATTTTAATCTATACTTTTATCATTTTCATCTTTATCCAATCTGCATGATGGGCTCATGGGTGTACCAATTTTTTTACGTTCTCTATCCTAATTTTTTAGTATTTCATGAATATATTTGTGACTGACGAAGATCTCTTCCTTTGTTTGTTTGATTTAAAATCTAGAAAAGAAGGTTAACTTCTCAATCATGCTCATTTCAAATTCATCCTGCATTAACTCAGCAAACTTCTAGAAAAGATTCTCATTAGTAGCTCTAAAAATGGTATCATCAACATAAATCTGGACTACTAATAAATCTTTTCTTTCTTTCAAAAATAATATTGTATCTACACTACCTCTAATAAATTTGTTCTCAAATAAAATTTACTTAATCTATTATATCATACCCTAAGTGCTTGCTTTAGTCCATACAATGCCTTATTGAGCTTAAAAATATGGTTCGATAAAGTATGATTTTCAAATCCAGAGGGTTGCTCTACAAAAATCTCTTTAGCAATATAATCATTTAAAATATACTTTTTACATCTATTTGATATAATTTAAAATTCATGTAACAAGCAAATACAAATAATAATCTAATAGTTTCTAATCTAGCTACCGGTGCATATGTTTCGTCAAAATTTATTTTTTCTTTTTAGTTATATCCTTTAGCAATTAATCTAACTTTATTCTAATTATATTACTATTTTATTTAATTTATTTCTAAATATCTATTTGGTACCAATTATTGGATGATCAAATGGTCTACTCACTAAAGTCTAAACAATATTTCTCTCAAATTGATTTAACTCTTCTTGCATAGTCAGTATCCAATTTGAGTTATTTTCAGCTTCTTCTATGCATTTGGGTTCAATTTGAGAGACAAAAGCTAAATAATCATTAGGACTGAAGGTGGGCTCGGGCTGGGCTGACTTTGGATTGGATTTTGGGCTCAGCCCAAATAATTCAGGCCGAGCTTGGGCCTAAATAGAGCCCATTTTCTTTCAGGCCAGGCTCGAGCTTATCTTTGGCACAGTCCGGGCCCGACTCAGGCCTGAGCTCAAATGTTAGTCTGATTAAGCCCAATCCTAAATAGGTTCAGTCATTTATATTGGTCCAAATCAATTAGCATCTAAGTTGGCCCGATCAAGCTAGATCCTTAAGAGTGCAATAAATCTTCGATTCTGTTCTTCCATCCGAATAAAGGCGATTAAAACCTAAACCCTCTTCTTCCTATCTTCGACTTCTGGTCTTGCCCCATCACCGACGCCCAAGAGGAGTTTTGGGATTTCTCTCTGTGGCTGCCTCCACTATCGGTTGGCCACCCTACTCCAAGACCAAGGTTCGTTGGTCAAACGGTCACCATTCATGTTCATCCACACCCTAACTGGTATGGCATTAGTTGTGACCCTGCCATCGGCCATGTCGCCGACATCACCCTTCACGGTGAGCTCGAGGACCCACCTAACCACGCAAGCTGCTCCGATGGCATCATGTCTGACTGCATCTCCCCTGAGATCTGTCGCCTCGACCGCCTCACCACCCACATCCTTGCCAACTGGAAGCAGATCTCCGACCCCATCCTCCCTTGCATCACCTCTGTTCCCCTTCTCTGCATCCTCAATCTCATTGGCAACTGCCTCTCTGATCGAACTGATCCTCTTCTGGCTGACATCGGCTACCTCTCTCGCCTGACAACTAGATCTTCGGCCAGATCTCCACCTCCCTCCCCTCTCTCTCCTCTCTGTTGCACCTCAATTCAAATATCATTATTTTAGATGATTATCATAATTGTTCATCTTTTCTTATGAATGTTATTTCTATAGGCTTTTTGGCAAAGAATGGTTATAATTTTTAATAAAAATTTTTGTGATATCATTATAAATGTTGTCACGATTATGCATGGATAATTGAAACATGACATCACAGCCTGTTAGTATAATATACACATCAAAAAATTAGAATAGATAATGTCATAAATACCTATCTTTGGCATTGTAGGCTCAATCATATAAATAAGAATAGGATAAATAGGTTAACTAAAGAGAGAATTCTCGACATCAATGATTATGAATCATTGCTAACCTATGAGTCCTATCTTCTTGAAAAGATGACAAGATCTCCCTTTATCAGAAAAGATGAATGAGCCAGTAATATTTTAAGTCTAGTACATACTGGTGTATGCAGACCTATGAACATAGATGTCAGAGAAAGGTATTACTACTTCATTAAATTTACTGACGAAATATTCGAACAATTTCACAGTAAAGTAGAAAATAAACTGAGAAGAGTATTAGAACTCTTCGGTCTGACCAAGGAGGTGAATACCTTTCAATGAGTTTTTGACATATGTAGAAGAGAATGAGATTCTTTCGTAATGGACACCTCTTAGGAGGACGAATCGAATTCTGTTAGATATGATTCGATTTATGATGGGATTTGCAAGTCTGTCGATCTCTTTTAAAATTATATCCTTGAGACTGTGTGCTATATTCTGAACAACGTTCTGAGCAAATTAGTCACAAAAACTCCATATGAGATATGGACTGGACGTAGATCGATACCCTCTTACCTTAGGATTTGGGATTGTTCGATTTATGTAAAATATTTATAGATCGATAAACTTGGATCCCGATCTGATAATTACTTAATTGTAGGGTACCCTAAAGAGTCTAGGGCATACTACTTCTACCATGCTGAAGAATAAAGATGTTCATCAGCAATAGGATATTCTTTTAGAAAAAATTTCTTATGAAGGAACTGATGCTACTAAGGTTGAACTTGAGAAAGTTTGATAGATAAAAGAACCAACACAGACAAGTGAAAATATAGAACTGATTTGATTAGATCGAATCCAAAGTCCATTGTTGAGGTACTTTGAAAGAGATCTAGTAGAGTACCACGTTAGCCAGACAGATACTATATTTTTTGATCCGGGATGGTGATCCTATTGAACTCGATGAGAACGATGAGGATCCAATCACCTACATGGATGCTATGTAGAGATCCGACTCTGACAAGTAGCTTGATGCCATAAAATTTGAGATGGAGTCTATGGAGATCATTGGTGTATAGACACTAGTTGATCCATCCGAAGGGATAAAATTCATAGGATGTAAATGGATTTTCAAAAAGAAAAGAGGCGCAAACGGAAAGGTGGAGACCTATAAAGTCTATTTGGTTGCCAAAGAACATTGTTAATATTATAGTATTGACTATAACGAGATGTTTTCTCTTGCGATAATGCTCTCGAAGTTGGAACATATGTTTTGATAAGATCAGAACGTATGTCTTCTTTAAGAATGGAGAAGAACCCTGCATATATAAGTGAGCTATTGGTTCTATAGTCATCTTTCTCATACTATATGTGGATGATATACTCTTGATAGGAAATGGTATTCCTGCTTTATAAAGTATAAAGCTGTGGCTATCATCATAGTTTTTCATGAAGGATTTGGGAGAAGCATCCTATATCCTAGGGATGAAGATCTATAGGGATAGACCTAAGATGCTGCTTGGATTGTCCTAATCCACGTACATAGACACCATACTGAAATGGTTCAGCATGAAAAATTTCAAAAAGACTATCTCTTGATAGATCATAGAATTACTTTCTCTTAGAAGGATTATCCAACAACTCCTCAAGAGAGAAAGCATATGAGTAGAGTCTTATATGTTTCGACAGTAGGATCTATCATGTACGCCATGATATGTATGAAGTTGGATGTGGTATACTCACTAAAAGTAGTGAGTAGGTACCAATCTGATCTGGATGAGGACCATTGGAAGGTTGAAGAGACAACTCTTAAGTATTTGAGAAATACTAAAAGGACCAATGGCTAATCTATGGAAACACTGACTTGAATATGTGAGATATATTTATTTCAGTTTTCAGTCAGATCATGATGACAGTAAGAGTGTGTCAGATTATGTGTTTATTCTAAATGGAGGAGCGATATGCTGAAAAAATTCCAGCCAATTTACCATAGCCAATATGAGGTGGAGTACCTTGCGGCATCTGAAACTGCCAAGAAAGTGGTCTAGTTGTGGAAGTTCATCAGCAAAGTAGGAGTGGCACCCTCCATTTATGGACTAGTCCTTGTATTGTGCCAGCACTGGAGCCATAGCTCAAGCTAATGAATAGCAGTCCCATCAGAGAACCAAATATATTTTACATCACTATTATCTTGTACAAAGATTGTAAATCGAGGTGACGTCGATCTTTAAAAATCAATGGAAAAGAGAACTTGGCCGACCCATTTGCAAAAATCTTTCGAATCCAAGAGTTTGATGAACACAAATGAAAGATGGGTATTAGATACTGTACCGATTGGCTTTAGTTCAAGTGAGAGTTGTTAGAAAATATGTCCTAAAACCAATTATTTGGATGATTGCACTCTTTGTAATTTTATATGAATTATAAATTAATAAAAATTATTTGATATTTTTCATCATAAGATGTACATCTTTCTTAATTAAACTCTAATATTGTGATGAAGTCTTTAGAACTATATGATAATAGATAAAAAAAGATTTATTGAATAGTTCTTAAACATGTTCGCAACCAAATGATATGTCATTAAAGGACGATGATGTTTATCAAGAGTATGAAGTTGTGTGCTATATAAGTTGGTTGTCCTCATAACCAAAAAGTGTGGAGATATTGGTATGGCATACAGGTAAGATGTAGGAGTACATCATCACTGAACAAATGACTCACCTGCGGAGCGCTTTGTTGTCAAGAGCTGCTCGTGAAGAATATAGACATAAGTGTTCCTCTGACTTGAGATCACCACGGTGACTTGCAAGTAACTCACTGTGCTTTGATGTCGGACTATCTGAATTTTTAATTCAGTGATGGAAAGTTTCTGTGCAACGTCAAGTACTTGTGGTAGTCAGTGTGTGGATCAAGATGAGATTGACCTCTCCATATTTCAGAAGTTAATGCATCACTATATTTTAATTGACTAAGACTTCGATCGAGGCAATCCATATGATAGATCACAGGATTTGAAAAAAGATTAAAATACAATGTGGATGACTAATCCAGAATTGACAGTTAAACCCTAGGTCATCCTGAGCATTCAAGATCAAAGAGATGAATTATGTGGTAACTATATTTCTTAATTCTTGAGTATTATCTTGCAAACATTCGACCTATCTGGATGTCAGAAATCATTACTAGATGGTAACTTCGATTAGTACAAGAAGTAGTTCCTGTGCTACCGGCTTAGTACTCAAACCTATAGAGTCACGCATAAAGTCAGACAAAGTAGGAAATAATTGACCTAAGTCTATGTATTCAATTTGAAAGTGTTGCTGCAGAAATCCGCCAGCGTCGGAGATGCTGGAGTCGAGGGTGCCGCGGTCGCCGT
>KE505855.1:81315-91468 GCA_000441515.1 Elaeis oleifera
GATATGGATTAAATCCAGTTCATATTATGTCAAAATCAGATTTTTGATTGATGTTTAATTGATGTTCTTGATGTATTTTTTTAATGATAAACTATTATCAATCCATGATCGTACTTGGATATGAGTTTCCATGGCCTTTAGACTTGTGAGATAAGTTTTAGTTAGATCTCATGATCTAATTTGCTATGGAGTTGTCAATCCAGTGCATATGATGCGCAAAGCCTTGGAATGATACATTGGATGTACATTGCCAAGACTTAGGTTTTTTTTTGCATTTGATGCATTCACCTAAGATCCAAGGGCTGACCACCATGTTATTGGGCACTCATCATTATGGTTCATCCATTATGATTATTGCCCCAAGATATGTGTGGAGCCAAAAAAATTGATCATGAAAAGGATACATCAGACATGGATTAAAATTTTATCGATGGATTTGTTTAACTATAATTCATTGGTCTAATGTGATTAGAATTAATGATTATATATTAAATCAAATTTATAGTTCTAATTTGATTAGAAGTTATACTTATTTTAGGTTGATCAAATTGTCATTTACTTATTTTGATTAAGGTTTGAGTCATGGTTGATCGAGTTTATGTTGACCTAATTGATTTAGGTTAACCTAAGAATTGATCAATCTAACTCAAAAAGAATGACAAATGATTAACTTAAAATTAAAAATTGAGTCAAGTGTTGAACCCGAATCAAAAATCTTAAATAGGCCTTATGCCCAAATATTTAAACATCTTCATTGACATGTTTATGAATGATATCACAATTAAGATAGCATGAGATATTAACTATCATATTTTATAATTGTTAAAAATGCATGTTGAGTAGTTATGGACTATGGTACATCCATGTGATGGATGTATGCATGAATATTTTCATGTTGGCTGATTATATAAATGCATCTGCAAAAGATGCAATAGGGGCTGGGTGCCCTTGATACATTGTATTATCAGTCATATCTTTTTTTGTATGTTCCCAACTGTTGATTGGGACTTTTACATATTGATGTAAAATTATAGAAAAAAAATATTTGAGAATAGATAGAATTATTCTTTCTATTTTCAGATAAAAATCGAGCATTCATAGAAGTCTTCATGGAGATGAAGACTGGACTATCAGTCATTTGTAGAACAGAGGTGCATTAAGATTGAGATGGTTCAATCTATGGTGCACCTAGGGTTAGATCCATAAACCATCCTGTGGCTCGGATGATTTTCAGAAGTCTATAACCATTAGATTTTCTTTATATGCTCTTACATGCTGGTAGTTAGAATTAAAATTGTATATGATGTATTTATATATATATATTTTGGATGTGCATGAGACCTAAGTCCTTCGTTTAAATTATATTAAGTCATAATGGTGAAGTGTTAAAAATACTACCCATGCCTTCCTTAATGCTAAGCCAGTATTATGTCAAGAACCATAGTAGGCTTGTTGTGCTATCCACAAGGCTTACTGTGGGGACTGATTTGATACTATCTTGGTGCATAATGAAACTAATGGTACTTAGCTCATACTAAGTCAATAGAGTATATCAAAATTATAGTGAGTTTGTTGTGCTATCCACAAAGCTTGCTATAGGGATTGATATGATGTTGACTAAGTGATGCTTATGGCATATTTGGTAGTGCTACTTTGTTGTGCTATCCACAAGGATAGTATTATTCAGATATGACTATATAGGATTGAAAGATACGATCTGACTAAGATACTATAGTTTGTTATACTATCCACAAAGCTATAAGTATTTTAGAGACAAAAATTATGTTGAGAGTTGCATGAGATGCAATTGGTAAAGAGTTACCTACTTTTGAACTCATGGGAGCTTGTTGTGCTATCCACAAGGCTTTTTATAGAGAATTGGGATCTCAACCCCACTAAGAAACTAAATGATAGATTTCTTCATTTTCATACTTGAGGGCTATAAAATTCGTTAAAATAGTGAGAGACATATTTAGATAAAAATCTCATCTAAATTATGCATGTCATCATTAGTAGTCTTTTGATGTTCTTATATATTCATCTGTATCTTCACTATCACTGCATGGTATACTTTTAAAATTAACAGAACTTCATGAACTGGTTGAGGAACCTGAGAATAGTTCTCATATATGGGTTAGTCTCCTATTCTCCTAATTTTGATTTGTTCGGAGATGATACTATAAAGAAAAAAAAATCGCATATGAGATATGATGGGGATGACAGTATGACTATCAAGTATATTCTGATTAACTTAATCATGCAATTAAGTCAATATCATAGATGGTGAGTTAATTCAGGATTCGATCTTGCTAACTCTCCCAAGTTCCTTCTTTAGCATCTTCCAGGAGAAAAAGTTAAGATTATCTTTACCATGGGTGTCTGTTATCATTACAGTAATGACGAGCATTAGAGATAAATTGCAAGAGTTGTTTTGCAAGTATGAAGCAGTAGCAGGATGTAAAAGTTGCATCTACCAATGGTTTGTATATGATACAAACTAATTTGTCATTGAGTGCTTTAGCTTTAGAATTTTGGATATGTGATACCTCATATAGGTCTCTCTTATAAAAAGTATTGCTAGACCTATAAAGCTGAAGAGAGGTGACTACATGCTTTTGGCATTGATAGATAGTCCATTCATGCTAAGGCTGTAGGAGCCTACTAGCAAGGTTTAGAAACTAATAGACCATTGTTATATGCCTAAATTTATCAAAAATATTATTTCAATTTCTTTACTATTGTAGCATGGTTTTGAAATTAATGTAAAGAGTAAAAGTTACTCTCCTTCTGATAAATTTTATGGCTATGGACTTATGATAATGGTCTTATGTTTCTGTCACTTAATGATGTAGTTCTTCATGTTGATGAGAATAAGAAAAAATATATGATGGTCATATATCTCTGGCATTGCCAACTTGATCATTTTTGTGAGTCAAAGATAAACAAGTAATATAAAAAAAGTTCTTTATCTGTATGATTTGAATCATATAGAACTTGTAAATCTTATCTCATGGATAAAATGACCAAGATCTCATTTATTGGACATGAAAAATGTGCGAGCGAGTTATTAGACCTTGTACATATGGATGTTCAAAAGTTAATAATATCTCGATCTAGAGATGGACACTCCATATATGATATGGTGTGTTCCTTAATATGCTTCATAAAACTTCTTATCTCATTCTAAGGATATGCCCTAGAAATTGTTGCATGTGTTTTGAATTAGATACCATCAAAATCTGTTACTAGTACTTCATATGAGATATGAAAAGTGACAGGTTGCCCAATTTATCTGAAAGAGTTAATGTACATAAGTTTATGCTAGATCAGATTAGTATGAGTTTATAGGTTATCCTAAGGGTAGTATGTGATACTACTTCTACCACCTATAAGGTAAAAGTATTTTATCAATAGGCATGCCACCTTTTGAAAAAAAAAATTTCAAGAAAGAGTTAGTGGGAGGATAATTGAACTTGAAAAGTTCAAGACCTATGAACTATCCTATAATAACCTATAGAGTGTCCACAAGTTGATCCTCGATCAGATATGCCCATTGATGATGTACAACCATGACACACACCTTCTCATCGAAGGTCAATTTGAGTGTATAATATACCACTCAAAATATGAGTTTGTCATTGTGAATGACTGTACACCATACATCATTGAGAATGATATTTTCTTGATCTATTCAGAAATAGCCATGAGTAGAGACTCTGACAGATGCATGAAATCCGAAATGAACTCCCTGTACATCAACCCAGTATCGACTATGATCGAAGCACCTATGGGTATGACCCAACAGGTTGCTAATAGGAATATCAATTCGAATTATTGCTTGCTATAGCCACACACTATCTAGAGAGTTTGTCTCTAGTAGGAGGGCAAATCTATTTATGGATTAAAGCAGGCATTGAGGAGTAGGTACTTTTACTTTTGATGAAATAGTCAAAATATTGATTTTATTAAATATGGATGAACTGTGTGTGTATGAGAAGATAAGTGGGAGTCCCACTAACTTCTTGATATTTGTATGTGAATGACATGCAGCATATTGGGAAGGTAGTCTCGATATTACGCTCGATCAATGACATGCTTATCACAAAAATTTTCATGAAAAAGATTTGGATGTAGTATCCAATATACTTGACATCTATAGGGATAGATGTAAGTGGATGTTAGGCTTATCCCAATCTAGGTACATGAATTTTATGTTGAAGGGGTTCCACATGAATGGGTGTAAAAGTGTTTACTTACCCATATATTCAACGTATCAAGCCTGATGTGGTTTATGCCTTGTGCATAATTGTTGATTTCAGGCAGGTCCATGATGGGATCTTTTGAAAACTGTGAAAAATATTCTCAAAGTACTTGATAAGTACTAGAGGAGTAGTGAATTGAAAGAGTTCCAAATAGTAAACTGTGTTTGACTCAGTTAAATGCTGTTGATAAAGATTGCTAAGGACAGTCACCTGATGAAGGGTTCATCATTGAGTTGGATGTGGTCTCACTAGGAACCCACACACATCCTAAGGCACTTTCACCTCATTCATGATTAGATCATAAAATGAGTTCATATAAAGAATAGTATAATGGACAAGTTCACTAAGCCTTAACACAGCAGCAGTGTAATCGCCATCTTGATTACATGGGCATCAGGTATGGGGCGATTGGCTTTAGTGCAAGTGGGAGATTGAAAGAATAGTATCCTACAAACCAATTGCATGGATAATGCGAAGAGATTTTTTATATTTTCTTCCTGCTTATTTGCATTACATTAGTTATTTTATTTATGAGGTATTGTATTTTATCATTTGTTGCATCATATTTTATGATTATGATAAACCTCATATATTAGCACAATAATTTTAGGACCATGATGAAATTATACCAGTGAAATCTAAAATCTTGATAGCCCCAATCTAAAATATTCTCAATCTTTGGATCATCGAGTTAGAGATTGATGATGTCCATAAGACTGGTGCATCCTATGTATGCTTAATAGAGAGGGTAGTTGATCTCATAATCACTTATGTGATGACACTAATACAAGAATGTATGTGCTCATTAGAGAATGAGTTCAATGAATTGACCCACAGAAAGAACATCTGATGGAGCCTTACAGCATGTCGACAGATGGTTCTCCAATGGGAGTGGTGCATGTGATCCTTTGACCTGAGATCATTATGGTACCTTATGTATATGGATCCTTACTTTAGTTTATTCTCTAGCATGCCACTTTGAGATGTGTGTGGAATATTCTGGGTATGGTGAAGTGTGCATGAAGGTTGTGAGTGGTCAATAAAAATCGATCACTCTTTGTAGGAGGAGAAAACATCCTATGTGATCTCATAGCATGATGATTCTGAGAGTCTCTGACCAGAGCAGGGATAAACAGTAGAAAGATTTCTACTGGTTCATCAATCGAGTCATCATTATTAGATCGAAATACATATAGATAGGTATTTGGGTTTGACATGATTTCATGCCCATGGTCTGTCTGGGATGTTGTGTGATCGAAGGATTGAATTACATGGTAACTCACCACGAAAGGATAATTTTGGTATTTTATTAAATTTCAAATCTTCTGGGTAGTCATGACACATTGCTAGATGTCAATCTTGACTTATGAATTCATCAGAATTAAAGAGTTTAATTCAAGAATTAATTAGGAAGAGTCCTAGTTGATTGGGACTCTTGAGCTTATCTAATCTAATCGGATTAGGATTACATCGAGAGTCTCAGTCCATTACTGGCTAGATTTGAAATCCAATAGGTCACACACAATAGAGATTTGATCTTGATCCAATCTATTTAGATTTATTGTAAATCCAATGGGTTAATTAAATTGCTAGCACATGAATTAATCCAAGTTTCCAATTGGATTCAGTGCAAAGGTGTTTGTGCTAACCCTTTAACTTGTTGCCTTGACCTAATATGATTAGGTTTGAACCTATAATTAAATAGGTGGCTTATCTGATTTTTAGGGAAGAGTTTCATATGAGATTAACCTCCTCCACATCATAAGGCATGTACAAATAAATGTTCTGCCCATTTAATTTAGGCGTTAAAGAAGAGGAGTCCTTCTTTCATACTCCTCTTAATTTCCTTACATGATTCCACACGTTTCTTTATTTTTTGTGCCATTAGATGGTGCCTTGGGATATGTGGGCATGGAAGAGAAGGAGGAGTCCTTCTCTTGGAAGGAACTCCATGCCAAAATTTATTTGGGATGCCACACATTTATGCAATAAAAAATGAAAGAGTCCAATTCTCTTAAAACTCTTAACTTCTTCCTTTATCTTCTCTTATTCCACATTAATTATTAAGGGGTGGTGACATTAGATGGTGCTTTGGGTTATGTGCACAGAGAAGAGTCCTTCTACAGATTAAAAACCCAACTAATCTCCTTAAAAGAAATAAAATCTCCGATGGATATGTTTAACGCCAAATGTTGGCATCCC
This sequence comes from Elaeis oleifera, assembly GCA_000441515.1. Lineage (NCBI taxonomy): Eukaryota > Viridiplantae > Streptophyta > Magnoliopsida > Arecales > Arecaceae > Elaeis > Elaeis oleifera. Next base: position 87,780 of record KE505855.1, read on the forward strand.
TTGTAGGCGTCGCTTCCTTCTTATGAAAAGGGGGCGTGTCCTAGGAGAAAAAATGTGGAAATTCCCTGATGGTTAGATGTGGAAATGAAGAGAAAAGATAGTAAAAATTGAAAAAAGATAAAGAAAGAGGGAAAGAAAATAGAAAGGAAGGGAAGAGGAATATGGAAAGCATGTGATGCTTATCCTAAAATCAGAATATTCAAGTGTTGAACATTCAATCTGATTTTTGTGTGGTGAGATCATTTGAGAAATGATTTCTAGAGTGATCCTAGTAGAGGTCTCGAAGGCATACAAGTGATGGTGCAATCCGTTCTTACAAAGAACGTTCGGCAGTGAACTTGCGAAGAAGGCTGCAGCACTATGGTTGAATTGGGAAGGACCCTGATCAGTCTCGTGTGGATCACCATTGGAGGGCTTCTACTTTGAAGTCTTATGAAGATCTCATGATTATCAGATCATCATCTTCATATTGGTATATAACATCTGATCTCTTCTTGTTATACATACTTATATTATTTGATTGTAATCATCAAGGTGTTCTAGGACTTTGTATTCCGATAGTCCAATTTAATTGTTAAACATGTTTTCAATTGTTGAATGTATATAAAATTTTAAATGTACATTCCGCTGCATCATCGAAACCCAACAAAGAAGATTCAGATCCAAAGCTGAGGAGCAAAGCCTGGAGGTGCTAAAATACTGGTGGTCTCGATGTTCCGATTAGGCATCTCCTTGTTGATACCAGCAGAGGTCGGATGCTTGTGCAGCCACAACTCGAACCTTGGATATCCTCAAGATCTGAAGGTATGAAGATCATATTTTCGATTTTTTTCTCATATTATTTATTTCTATTTTCAGACTTCAGATCAAGGTCACATGTTCGTGTCAAGTTCTAGCATGTGGTTTACAGATGAGATCTAATGGATTATTAAATTAAAGATTTTAATTAATTTACTTCCACTGTATAAAATTTTAAACTATATGCATGAAACCACTGTATTTTCTAGCAATGATCTCAGGATGATGCAGCTTGATGTGACTCAATGTAACTGCATGACAGCCTCACTTGACCTCTGATAGTTTGATCGATGTCGACATCTAGGTCGGCCATTAGCCGGGGCAAGATGAAAGAGATTGGAAGCAGTCCGAGGTGAGTACACCGCATGCCAGCAGTTCCGAGCTCATTGAGTAGGGTTGAAAAGTTAGATCGATATATGATCGACTTGAAGTATCAGACGTCGTTGGCAGCTGAAGGATCCGATCTCCAGAATAGGGCTGTCGTAATAGACAAGTACATCGATTTCTCGTCGAAGCCACTGGAGAAACAGACCGATCGTTGGTCGATGTAGTCCTCAACTCAGATAATATCGCCACGATCAGATGATGTTGAGGTCATACTTTTACTGACCTCAGTTTTCAAATGAGATCGGCCTCTTGGTGAGATCGGCTTTCTGGGACCATGGTCTTCTAATGAGGTTGGCTTTTACCGAGGTAGGCCTCCAATTGAGGTCAGTTGGGTGAGGTCGGTTAAATGACGAGGACCTACCCAACAGCATCATCATGGGGTGTCTAGATATCCATAGTATTGGCATTGAAGAAGGAGATCACCTTGTTCAACCTCTATCTCCTTGGTGCTGGGCTATTAGTCTAGGCTACATGGGAATAGGCCTTATTCATAGACAATCTAGTACCACCAACTATCAGTCCACCCATAATAGTTTTGATGACTCTGGCTATAGGTCAGTGATCAAGCAGCAAGTTGGGAGTAGGCTGCGCATGACTAGAGTCATCTCCATCCTACAAGTGACTTACATAGACACCGAGCAAGCACCACCTGATGAGAGCTTCAAGCTCATTCTTTGGTTGGTGGCAGTCCTTGGTATCACATTCATAGTCATGATGGAATTGGTGGTATTTGTTTGTATCTCTACAAGCATTTAGCTTCATTTTCTCAGCCACTTGACATAATCTGATTCTTGATCTCCATCAAGATTTGCCCTCGAAAGGTGTTGAGAGGTGTATATACCTCGAACTTCTAAGAAGGGCTCCGAGATTAGTGGTATTTCCTCTATTTCTCTTGGGCTTCTTGCAGGACTCATCCAAATTCTTGATAGCCTTCTCCCTGTGCCACTCTGCTATGGCCTCATCAACATTGTTATACTTGTTTGCTCGAGCCAAGAGCTCAACTTAGTCCTTGGAAAACCTCTTCTTATGGGAGAAGAGAAAGTTGTTGAAGGAAAAATTTTGTCCAATCAGATCGAATGCCAAGAAGAAGGAAGAAATTTTTAATTTAAAAATGTTCATAACTTTTATGAAAGTTACCTCGATGTACTATAGAAAAATGATCGAGGTTGATTGATTTCTGAAGATCGTTGCTTCACGAGATCTAGATGTTCAGACCCTCTACTTCACTTGCACGCCAAGCAATGTAGGAGAAAGGGATGAAGAACTCTTCAAGAGAAAAAAAGAGGAGAGCCTTGAGATCTGATCTCGAAGCTAGGATGAAGCCCACACACCACCACATCAAGAGGAGGGAGGATGCCCAAGGAAGAACATGCCCAAAGAGAGGACGCCCAAGGGGAGATGGCTTGATGGATTGCTTGATCAATTGCTAGATTGATTTCTCCTTCTCTAAACCCCTCCTTTAGTAGATAAGAGGTTCTAGATCAAATCAAATACCTTCATAGATTAGGAATAGGACTCTCCAAGTTTGATTCAAATCCAAACTTTCTAAACCATGAAAATTTCTAAAGGAAGTAGGAGAGGCACCAACTTGCGCCTCTCTATTTATGCCGCACGTCAAGGGACCCTCCTCCATCTTGGTTGGTCAAAAGGTGATAGAATTTCAAAAAATATGGCAAAGTACACCACATCAAGGTTGGTTCAGATTTGGGTTCAATTCGAATCCAATTCGAATTCGATTCGAATCAAATTCGAAAAGACTGCTAATCCTAATCTATTTAGGATTTAGATCCCAATCCAACTTGGATAATTAACCCAATTTAGTCTTAATAAAATTAAGTCTAATTAAATTAGATTTGATCTAAAATAACTAAGACTCGAATTTAATCTCTCATATTTTTTAGATCATAGATTCGATCAAATTCATCTCCGAAATCAAACCTGCACCTCATGTATAGTGCTATCTAGACCTAGTCAGTATTTAATTCCATATGATCCAAAATTTAATTCTTAATTAAGTAAATTTTATGTTCAATTAGGTCTTATACTTCTAAATTGAAAATATAGATATTAGGTCAATTCTTTTCTATATTGTTTGACTTTGTACGTGACTCCATAGGTTCGAGCACTAAGTCGATAGTATAGGAACTCCTTCCTATACTAATCGAAGTGACCATCTAGCAATGATATCCAACATCCAAATAGATCAAATATTTGCAAAGCAACATTCAAAAATCTCGACATATGGTTAGATTATAATTTATCCCTTTGACCCTAATGCTCAGGACGATCTAGGGTTAAACTATCAACCCTGGATTAATCATCCATATTGTATTTCAATCTTTCTACATCCTATGATAGATCACACAGATTACTCTGATTAAGATTTTACTGGATTAAAATATAGTGATGCATTAACTCCTGTAATTCGAAGGGATCAATCCCATCTTGACTTACACATCGACTTCACAAGTACTTAACTGTACCCAATAGCCTTCCGTCACTGT
>KE505855.1:137187-152710 GCA_000441515.1 Elaeis oleifera
ACACTACACACACACACACACACACACATATATATATATATATATATATATATGCATATTTTTGGTTGTTAAAAGTTTTATTCTAATGGAAATTTGATCAATAATGAAAGCTATAATGATAGCTTTTTCAAACTAGTTACTCTTATTTACTTACCCAAAAATTACCCTTCTCCTAAAACTAACTTTTCCTTTCTCCTTTCATCTTTGTATGCAGCAAAAATCAAGTTCTCTCACTTAAGAAAAGAGGGTACTTTAAAAAGAATCAATAGAAGCCCGTACACACTTCTTGTTGATTTAGCAATGCACCAATACAATCACATTGGATGAGGTAAAGGTCATCCTAGCATAAAAAGATTGAGCCCTAATATGATTGAAAGAGAAAAGAATGAGAAACTGAAAATAGGATTAGGTGCATAACAAGTGCTGACTTTGAAGATATAATCTCTTATCTTCTCCCATACATTTGATGAGATCTAGAGATTACCATATTTATAGTTGGCAAGACCTTCAGTTCAATGAATAAGGATAATTTTTGTACCAACCTCTATTATAATAAAAAGCTTCTGCTACTACCACCATTAGCAGCCTTATCCCATCACCACTCCAATACTTGGGCTCACTCACCCTCCCAACTCAACAAACTATGAATGGAATATTAGAAAAAATTTGAGTAATCATCAACCTTTATGGCAACAACTCCATAAGAATGCCCAGAATAGCTCCAATCAATCCTCCCCTAATGAGATTATCTTAGAGGATCTCCTTGTGAGTTGGGGAATAGTTAAGAAAGGAATAGCTCCTGTTCAATTTTTTACCAGCCATCACCACTAAATATGTACCATACATCCAGCCTCCCAACTCATCAGTTAGATAAATTATTAGAAGAAGATCAGGATAATCAACAATCTTCATGGAAACAACACTGTGAAAATACTCATGATAGTTCCTGTCAATCCTCTCCTAAAGAGATAACCTTTGAGGATTTCTTATGAAATTAGGGATAATTCAAAAAGGGCATAGCTCCTACCGAATCTCTTTCCAACCATCACCACTAACTGTATATAATACATCTAGCCTCCAAATGGGCCTAGGAGGGACAAGTTTGGAGAGGATGGCACATGGAGACCATGGGAGCCCAGGAAGGGTTATGAGTAGTGTGGGCTCAAGAGGAATATTTTATGAAAAGAGGGATGAGTATGATGAAGATTGAAGGGCATGAGCGAATGGTGGGGATGAAGACCATCAAAATCTTGAAACATCATCAGCAAGGTATACCCAACAAAAGTATGCTATAATACAGGAGGATGGATGGGAATCACAAAGATTGAAATGCAACCGACTAAGATGGAGAATGGGGGCCATCTTGGAAGTGCCATAGGAGGGTATCCCTAGAAGAGATGTGCTTTACTAGGACAGAGAGCATAAGGACTAAAAAAATCAAGAAACAACAATTGGATATAGGATCATCAGTGACCCCAATACCAGTGGATAGTCTGATTATCAAGACTAAAACATATGCTAGTAAAGGAATGGAAGGGATAGAAATAACAAGTGAAAGCACAAGGTATACAAAATAATAGAGCAGCAGATAAAAAAAAGAGGAAGGACCAAATCAAGAATCGGGAGTCTGCTTCTTGCTCTCGTGCTAGAAGGGAGGTATGAGCTTATTCTCAATTAAATAAACAAAGTAATAGATTTCCTTTTGATGCACTTATATGATGTTATTGTATGATCATTCTTCCAACATAATTTCTCAAAGTATATGGTGTATAATAAACTTTCAATAATTTTTGTTTGGCATGAATACTTGTTCAATTAAACGAACAATCATGATTGGCTTTGTCGACAAATAACATCAGTAAGTTTTTGCTTCAAATAATTGCTATTTAGCTCATTTTAAGATGAAGATATACACTAGGTATCTTAAGATTCATGTTTGTTATATTGGAGGTTTGGCATACATTACAGGCCCAAACATGCATATCAAAGTGGATTTGATGACAGACATATAACTAGTGAAAATAATTTTCTATCAAGTATTGTGGTAGATTCAATCTTGAAGAAAATGATTTAGATTCTAAAGTCAAACTTGTAGTAGGATATAGATTCATCAGTTCTTAGAATATTTTTTGCCTTGCTTATCAAGCATGAGATATAGAACATGTTGATCAAATCTAATATTCCTAGGAAGAAATTTTAACTACCCATTCAAACCCAACTTTTAAAGTGGGCTTGTGCTTTCTTAATGCTATTTTAGCTTAAGAATAAAGAATTAATATGGCTTCAGATATGGGTTGCTTAATTAAAGCATATGTATCTATCCTTCATTTCTTTGTCTAAAAAAAGTGAGGGCTTGACAAGAAGAGAGTCTACCTATTTGTATAAAGAACGTACATGGAAACCAAACCAGGAGATTGGAATCAATTTTTCCTCCTAAATATGGATATCTAATAGCATTCAAAAGCTACTAGCCTAAAGAATTCTAAAAAGGATTTCTATACATAGGATTCCTTGACCATTATCCCATTTGCCTATTTAAATAGTGGTAAACAACATGAGATATATTCAAGACCAAATCAGATGTATTCTCATCTCAAAACCATACCATATTAGAAAACTTTCACCTATAAATTTCTCCATCTCCCATGATCATCTCCCTATGTTTGAAGTTTCCTTCCTTAACACAATCCTATCATGTTGCACACCCTTCTTAGTTCTTAAGCTACGTATAATGCCAAAGCCCTTCAATTGTTTGTGTAGTGACTTTCTCATTAGTGGAAGGGGTTTCCATGAAGTATCTTCATGTGATGGAGAATATTCATAAGGAATGGAAGAAGTTTGTTTATCCTTTTGGACTCTTAATTAAGAGAGGAAAAAGTAAAAATAGTATGTTGTATATATTTTGATCATTAGTAGTTTCGTTAGAGTTGCTATGTCATATTACTCTATTCTTCCATTATGGTCCAACAGTTTAGAAGGAAAGGTGAGTATCAAATTTTTTAGTTTTAGAGGAATAATTCATTGAATCTATGCTCTTCAGGATGGCTTAATGGATGGCCTACTTCTCAATATGCTTCTTTGTGGTGGAAGGCCTATATGTCCTTTTTTAGCTTAAAATTATATATTTTTTATTTATTTTCATCTTCACTTTGCAAAATGTAAATAGGCTTGTAGGATGGAGTTGGACTGGATGATTAACCGACTCAAGGATGAGAATATCAGATTAAGAAGTGATCTTGAGAAGCTAGAAAGAGAGATGGTATAATTTCTTCATCAGTATCCCTTTTGTTTAAGAGCACAGTTCCTCTATGGTACATGTGTGGCACTATAAAGTGCTATACTGCTGTAGATAGCTGCCATCAAGAGATAAATAATTGTACATATTATTTAATTATTGTCCATCTCCTAATGGCAGCCATGAGAGATGAACAACACTGTGCAGTAAACTATCCTAGTTCTTTCTTTAAATCTTTTAAGTTATTGCCTTTCTTATCGATTCTTAGTTCTAAAAATAATAACTTACAAAAAAAGTGATCCCTTTTGCTTTTGCTGGCAGCACCCAAAATCCAGAGACCAGCAAGAAAGCATCAATGCAGGAGAGATGATTATGCATTCCGACGTTGTAATAGCTGTCCGTGTTGAGTTGTTGTCGCTATCAAATAGCTTTCATCCTGTAATTCTCTACAATTCTAACTAGTCCTATTGAGTGGAGTAAAGGTAGCTAATAAAGAATAACAATTGCAAGTTGTTTACTTGTCAAACTCTGATAGTTTTAAACTTGAGTAGAGACAAATAAGAGTATAATTCATAAACGTATCACCTCTCTATCTCTGATTATTAGTTAATATTCTTGAGTAAGTGCATGTTTTAGTTATTTCTATGAAAACCCAATGGCATCTTTTTATAAATTCTTATGACTTTTCAAAGATCTACTACACCAAACTTTTGGGAGTAACATTGAACCAAGGAGTCAGTCACTAACAATGAGGCGGCAAACTATAGTTCTCCCAATAGCATTTCATCATGTCATATATTGATTCCTCTCTACCTTTTGTTTGTGCACTTGGTCCCATGCTTAGTAGTGTGAATCATATGTTGTGGTCAGCACAAGCACACTAAGTATCTGGTACTAATGCAATATGAAGAAAATATACATAACATAGTATATAATTAAAAACTATCTCACATCTAATGTTTAGTACTCATAAGCCCATCTATCTATCAACTCGAATGTTAGAGAAGCTGAAGCATAATCCCATATTGAAAGTGGTAGACATCCTTTAAATATTCAAGAACCCACCAGCCTATCAACTAGATTTTTGGAGTTGAGTATTATTACCCCATCCACCTTGTAGCTCAAAGTTGTTGAGTTGGACATTATCACTAATGGCATTGCACATTAGAAATAATTGTAATAATTTTTTATCTTTTTTAGTAAAAATATTCTTTAGCTAAGCAACATTCAGTAAATAGCTCAAATATCACTGTGGTAGAAACACCTAAATGCAAAATAAATAAGCTCTCATGCTACATTACTTTTATGGCAGAATATCTCTCAAAAAGAATCTCTTGAAGGTGGTGATGATGAATTCACAAAACAAAAAGTGCAAACTATCAGGCATGTAGATCATTAGGTTTATATATGATGAAACTATAAGATGTTCTACCACTTTGAAGTTTGACATGAAGTACCAGAAACAATTCTATGCCTCACGGTGCACCAAAGCATAGTTTCTCTATCCAATGAAGTTCATGATGACAAGATGAGCTCCAAATTGCATAGAACATAATCAGCATAAGCTTGTTCTAGAGGTAGATCTTGAGATGGATTGTTATTGTTAGTCCATAGAGTGATGTGAAGCTTAACGTGAAAGTTTTAAGTTCCAGTGGTAGTTACCTTAAATTCTTTATTCTCTTTGTTGACTTGAATTTGGAGACAAACTACATCACATATAAGAGTGCAAGAATAATTAATTATCTTAAAAAGAGTAGCAAGAAAGAAGGTATCCTTATTACACTTCATACCTGCAACTACCACTATACGTATATAGGAGAGACCTCCAGAGAGAAAATAGTTAAATCAAAATGATCTAACTACTCCCATGCAGATAACCTATTGCATCACAGATTATCATAAGAAACAGTCATATAATTGACAATGGGTTAGCATTACTATTATGCAATATATTTGTTCTGATAATCCAAGTGTTATTAATGAATTTATGGTTGATAATTATTAAAACTTCACTGTGTCCTTTATATGAACATGCATAACATATCATCAGTTTGGACAAAATGTATATAATATGAAGTACATGATCTATCATAGATCATTACTTTGTCTTATTAGTAGTAGTGGTCTATTACATGTTAATTCTATGATCCTAGATTGCCGACATACCTAAGAATGACTTGATGTCCAATATGAATAGGTTACCTTTAGTGAGCTTAATTCACAAAGGTCTTGAGAAAAAATTCAATTAGTCTAAAATTAAAATATGGAGAAAAAATGAAGTTTGAAATTCAGTCTAATGATTTATGTTGGGAAGCATATATCATGTTTAACATATTTGAGGGATCATCCATCCCAAAAAAATGAATTAGACCAAACAAATGCTAAGTCAAGATTAGGCATCTAACAGCACCATTTTTGGATACAGATCATGCATCTGGGATAAAACCCTATCCATTTTTTGACTGAGAGTTAAGCAAGGTGGTGTCATGGGAACATAAAAGGTCCAAGAGGGCAACTAGTGTTGAATCAAAACCTACTCAATTCAGACTTAATTCCACATGTTTAACCTCAGGTTGGGTCCAAAGTATCAGTAGGCAACTAGCTCAAGTGGTCCAAAAGACACATCAAAGGAATAGAAAGTGAGGAGACTTGGGTAGCAGACAACGATAGATAACTAGCATAGTTAGTGTAAAGTTTTCTTTTTAAAGAAAAGTCATAAAAGGAAAGAATTTTTGTCATAGACCTTATCAATAAGTTTAAATTTCTGATCTCATTAAACTTAACTAGGCTACATCTATAATAGCTAGGCTATTTCAAATAATATAATCCAGTAAAATATATCCAAAATCACAATCACAATAGCACTAGTATGGAATGTCTAGGATAGAGAACTTAGATATATTTGTAAAGCTTATAACAAATATATTGTTTTAACCAAGCACAACAGAACCATCCTGAACTGCTAGTTTCAGAGTGTATTGAGCCATATCGATGGAAACTAGGATTGTTTTGGCAAACAAAATGAGAAACCAACAATAGAGGGGGAGAGGGAGAAGGAAAGAGAGGAAGAGAGAGAGAGAGAGGAGAGGAAGGAAGAGGAGGAGAGTGGTAGATGGCCGACAGAGGATCATGGAGCATTTTCTTATTCTAAAAAAATTAAATAAAGTCACAAGGGATTTGCTAACTTTAATTAAAATTTTGAAAATAAAAAGAGGCTCTTTTTAGGCACCCTATTTCAACAAACAAAGGAACCAAAGTGGAGCCCCTCCTCCACCCCTCTATGTAGCTTTCCAACCCTTTATTGGATGTCCACAGCACTCCTCTCTTCCTCTCTCCCTCCCTCCTCTCTCACTGTCTCTTTTTCTCTCTCCCCTACCCTCTTTGCCATGTTAGGACGTGCTTTGTAGGTCTTCTCCCTCCCTTTCTCCTTCTCTCCCTCTCTCTTTTTTTATCTTCCATTATTCCTCTCCCCTACCCTCTCTACTATGCCAGTATAAGCCCTACAAGGAATGGCATAGGAGCATACTGAACCATACAGTTGGGCACCCGATCTAAGCCCCCATATAGGCTCAGTGATTCTTGGTTGTAACTTTCAAGCCTTAATTCCAAATACATAGCAAAATTTAGCAAACATTATAAATCAATAATGACTTCAATCAACAATGACATTTACAATTTAATGACCAATTGTATGCAAAACAACATTACTACTATATGATTCAACCATGGCATTTATAATTTACTAATCAATCATTCACAAAGTACGACCATCAACATTGCATGAGTAGACTTCAACAAAAATATCCATATATGATTGAAAAATCGGTCATTAAAATAGTTTAATTCTTCAATGAACAATCCACTTAATGATTTTCTTTCAATTTCTTTCAACTAGGATAGAAAACCAACTTAAATCACCCCATCATCATCTCAAATAACTCGACGAAAATCAGGAGGACAAAAATTCTCCAAAAAAGGTCCATCCAGTTTGAGATTTACTTTTTACTAGATTTTGTCTTTTTATCATAGTGAGCATATCTTTCTCTCGAAAGTTAAACATGAATTTTAATAATTCATCTATCTAAATTTAAGGAACCTGGCATTTTAAAATTATGCAGAAGCCAACCAATAATGAAATACTTAATCTTCTTAGTGATATCATAGATTCACTAAACTATTCTTGTATTAGCTTCCAAAAATGTCATTTAATAAAGGTAGATATCTCTCATTAACATCACCTAGTTTCTAACTTGATTGCTAGAACATGGCTAAATGAGAATACAAGTTATTTCTTTCTTTTCGAAGGGAATTAGTACCTATCTTAATTCTTTCTCTCATACATTGCTGGATATTGAAGAATACCAACATATTCATTAAAGCAGCAATTTCCTTCTTGGTTTGCTATGATTAACATATAAAAAGATTATGTTATTTGATGAAGATAGTCATTTTAGACTTAGTAAATGATATAAAAAGATGTTGCCTTCAATGGTCAAGTGCTGCTCTTTGTATCAACAAACTGGTTTAGCCAAGTAAGAAAAGTACCACTACCATGGCATTCAAAACCTCATTGCAGAACTAATACAGAATATTACTTTTTATGAATCTTGTGAATCGTAAATAGGAGAAATTATTTAAAATATAGGATGGTATCCACTTCCTTAAGAGTTCAATGGGATTATCCATGAGGATCTTAGCATCATGTACCATAATTGATTTTAATATTCTTAAATAATTTTATTAAGTTTGAATAATATAAAATGCCAAATAATATTTGTTTTCAATTTTTTTTACTTTGGAAAGAATGATAAGCAAGACCGAGATTTGAAATAAAGAAAGAGCAAAGCCTAACTTTTCATATCATATATGGTGGAAATGGTATATACTCATACCTGAATTATAGCTGTAATAATAGCATACACCACATAAGATCAATAATCTACATTGTTTATAAATGTAGAAGATGCAAGTCATTTCCTCTATCTTAATGAAACAAACTAAAAACAAGATAAATTACAACAAAAAATATCAAATGATACAAATTTACATATAGAAATAGAAATACATACTTTGAGATTAGTTGGCATAGCAGCATAAGCAATACGGAGAGAATAAATGAGCATCTGAGCATCACTAGAGGACATTGTATTTTAACTTTTTTATTTTTAATAAAACCACTAGAAGTAATGAGATAAAATATTAGAGGTCTTTTAAGCAAAAGACAAGAATTATTTAAAAGAGCAAGTAAGATGTTATGTTGTCAAACATGCCAACTCAAAACTAAACATTGCCAAATAACATGCCAGCAAAAAATAATGTATAAAAATTCTCAAAATTCATAAAAGCTAACAATACTATCGACTTTCTATTATACGAAAAGGTAAACTTGGTAAAGGCTACAAGCCACAAAGGATGTAATCAAATAACTTATCAACATGGAGACACAGAGATTTTTTTGATAGCAATAGAAACCTAGATTCTACCAAGCCAAGAAGGGATTTTTGACACACCCAGCCATAAGTGGACATTGGGCATTGTGAGTTGTAGGTAGAAAACTTATCAAAAGATGATTTTTCGATTATAGGCTAAAAGTTAAATATAATAATTTGGAACTGTCAGATGGTATCATACAATATACAACTAAAAGTTTAATACATATCTAGATATACCCATAACAAAACTAGCTAAACTTTTAACCTAGAAGAAAATCTAGTAGCAAAATACATCCTAAAAGAATTAAATGAAATGTTTCTTCAAAAGAATATGAAAAGAGAAGGTTGAAATAATCAATGATTTAACTCCGAATAGGACGGGGACTATCCTAGTTATTTCGTCCTATTCTTCTTAGGTTCCAGCACCTGGGATGGGTGTGGGATCCCGAAATATGCTTTCGACCTCTATTCCGGCCATCCCACCTTCTTTCTGACTAGATCATGCATCGGTATAGCAATCCCGATCAGGACTTATCCTATTTTTTCCTTCGATTCATTATCGGAAGGAAGAAGAATGAGAAATTGATGTACTAAGCTTTCTCCGCTGATGTGTCACCATCAACATTGGGAGGGAGGAGCATGGTTGGGAGTGAGGAGTCAGGAGGAGCATGCTCCAAAGTTTGATTCCAATTACCTCACAAAGACCAGGAGGGAGGACTGCTCCGGGAGGTGAGAAAGGAGGAACAAGAAGGAGAGATTAGAAAGGAGTGAAGGAGAAGAATGGTCGAACCTAGAGGAGGAAGAAAGGGAGGAGGGAGGAGAGATTAGAGAGGCGCGGAGGGTAAGAATGGTAGAAACCTTAGAGGCTATTTTGCCTCTCGGGTTCGGTTGTCGAACTGTCACTTGATTTATATTTTTTCAACCTCATCCATTTGATCTGCCCACACAACTCTCGAAGCACTTAGATTTGGACCTTCGAGATTTGATTATGCATGATCTAGGATTTGGCTGTGTGCGATGATTTGACTATGCGTGATGCGATCCGAGATTTGGCTCTATACAAGTTTGGGCTGTATGTGTTGCATGATAGAATGATTGATCTTCATAGTATGATGAGAGCCTAAAAGTATGATGATACCCTAAAAGCACTCACATGTGGCGATAGCCTAAGATTGATATCGTGATAGAAAAAAAATTTTAGAAAAAAAATTATGCATGAAAAGAAAAATCTTACAAACAATAACTATGGGTATGCATCAAAAAGGAGTCAAAGAACTAATATTCCTAGGACAAACCCGACACATATGCATTAAAAGAAGAGAAAGTTAAAATAAAATGAGAATCTCACGTGGCTGATATTCGACATGAAAAATTATTCGTCTGAGATCAATGCGATTTGAATAATAATATGTTCGAAAAAACATAGCACCTCACGTTTAGTTGATCCCATAAGTTCATAATCTCCTATTACTTATAGGCTATATAAATATTCACACCCAATACTTAGTCTCTCACGGCCATAATATTTATCGAGAGTCAAGAGTTTGCTGTAAGTTCTGATGGCAATATTATTCTTGAGCACCTTGAGCTTTACCTGAGATGGGAGAGGAAGGGAGATTCTAGAATTCATACAGTGAAAATGACAGGGCTTGCTAGTGCAATTTTGAGAGGATAATTAGTAGTGGTGGGTAATGACAATTTGAGTGGTTTGAGTTAAGTTGATTGAAGAATTTTTTTCTTCTTTATTTGATCAGATTACAATATTACTTCTCTTTTTCTCTACACCTTGCTTTGATGTTATCCATGTATCAAATTATCTCCTATGTTAAAATTGGCAAAGCTATTCACTCATAAAGAATCATTAGAAGCTTCTTGACATTGCTAGATTCTAGAGCCTAGTAATCAAGGTTTGTGCCTTCTTTGGTGATGATATGGTATTTAAGGTTAGCGTTACCTAGGACAATGAGCTCCTTTTGATCTTCGATAGCTCTAAGCATAAGGGACATCTAAGAAAATTGCATTTCAAGCTGCTAATCATCGTAGTTGAAGTTTGGATCTAAAACAATTATTTTCTTTTACTAAAATTTTAATAATTTGTTATAAATTATAGATGTTGAGCTTTGATTATTTTACATGAATTTTGAAAGCTATGATTCTCATGTCATGGATGTTTGACTTTAGTTAGTCTTTTTGGTGATTGTTTAATTATTGACTTGGAAATATGCCTATTTTTTTTTAAATTGAGGTACTATTATGAGAATAAAGAAGCAATAATTTGAGGTATGAGTGAGCAATGACTTACAACAAGGCAAGGAAAAGGTCATCTTATATAAAAAGATCAAAACTATTTGTTGATCACTATAACCATCCCCATCTCTATGATCTTTAATGGTTTCGACAGTTTGTATCTATAAATTTCTAATATGATGTAATCGCAAACCATGTCACTCCATGCCTTTTGACATGCTACTTATATTAACATATAATTTTAGGTCTTCAGCATGTCTATCCATATTTTCACTGAATCCTATCTATTTGATCTTCATCTCCATACTGTTTCGTGTAATTTGTCACAATTGAACTCTATCCTAAAATCACATTATTTTGCTTATCTAACTCCATCAAATCTAATCCATGTGGTCACTATAATAAAATGATCATTAGCAATATTTTTAAGTGCCATTATGGGCCAAAAGAATGCTGTAAATATCTTTATCAATTTTTTATGATATTTTTATAAATTATCTTAAGATAGTGTGAGCAATTAATTATCATTATTTCAAAAAATATTGATCAAAATTTTATCTTAGCCACCAAACTATAGCTTATATTATTAGCATATAAATATAGTTTATTTAACTTATTAACATACATTCATGTCATTAAATAAATAATGCTAAGAATATATATGTACAATATCATATTTTATGAGATTAATATAACTAAATCAAGCTCTATATAAAATTAATAATTTAAGATTTAGTGATAATTTTTAAAATTTCATAAATTATGATATTATTTACCAGCATATTAGTTAAATGCCATAATAACAGTTCTGATTTTTCGTATTTCAAGTTATATACTATAAAATATAAATTTTAGTGACATTTATAATAAAGTACTGTTATTAAAAAATATTGTTGATAGATAGCGATATTTTATCAAAATATAGTAAAAAAATTAGTGGCATATAATAAAAATATAATAAGTAAATTGCTACCAAAAATTATTTTTGTTGTGCAATTCACCACCACCGAACTCTATATTATTTGACAAAGATTATGTTATTTTTGCTTATCTAACTCCATCAAATTCAATCCATATGGTGTTTGCTATTAGCCACCATTTAGATTGTTGAAATGGATGTAAATAGGGCGGTGGATGCTCCTCCAATTCAAGTTGGTGAAGTTCAAACTTAAAGTTTCCATACAACTAATCCCAAAGATCTTTTAGTCCTAAAAAAATTAAATGATCATGTGATGGGTATGGATACTAAATTATCATGTGATATCACTCTATTAATGGAAATGAATAGCAAGACTATATTAGGCCAGTATGGCAACTCAAAAGATCGAATTAGAAATTTTTGAAGTATGGAGAAATGAGTGCAAAAAAGAGGTGTTCCCTTAATTTTCTAAAAAATAAAAATGAAGTCTTCATTTTAGTAAAGCTCAAACCAGTTGGTTTTAATATATGTCATCAAGCTTGCATTGAATATTAGGGATTAGGGTTAGGTTTCAACTTCATCCACTCCAACGACATGTCGCCACTCCAAACTCTTCTTCTTCCATAATGCCATGGACTACAAAAGTTGGCCACTAACACTAGATATGCTAGCTCTCTCTCTCCCTCTCCCTCTCCCTCTCTTCCCTTCTTGATTTTTGTTCTCTTTGGATCCCAATTGGGTTTATGTAAATTATCAAGATGCTTTCTCTTTCCTTCATTATCCTATCTTATGATTTTTTTATTTAATCTTTTCCTCTCTTCTACTCTTTAGATTAGTGGAGAGAATCTCATTAGGGCTTGTTCTCTTCTTCCTCCTCCCCTTCTCTTTCTATAACTTTTATGATTTGTATATAAAAGACGAGATCTTGGAACATCTGATCGCTGAAAGCCAAAATTTTGCTCAAGATACCCGCCTGATCTGTTTCCTCCCTCATATGTTTTTACTGAATCGAATGCCAAACAAACCAGCAAAGAGATTTGAAATCCCCCCCCCCCCATCTCAATCTATATGCATATAATTGACTCCTACGAGTGGATTTCTTTCTTGGATTGAAATAAATAGCATTGATTTCTTGAGAAAGATAATTTCTTTGCAAAAGAAATGCAAATTTAGACCTAGAATTTACAATTTTTTTCTTTTCCATATGCAATCCAAAAAAATTGAAAGAAAAAATTTTTGTTTGAAGGTACAATTTATGTTCTTTATATGGTAGCTTGGATGTTCTATATGAAACTGAAGCTATGATGGGATGAGGAATTGACTAAGATGCAGATATGCCTATCATCTAGGTAACACTATCCATGAAACAATGATGTCTTTCATTATTTGTGAGCCATCAATCAAGGAATATAGAGATTTGGGTCATTTCATCATCACTCATTGTTTCATGCAAGACTAGTTTTGAGTACCTCCCATCTATGGTTTCCATGTACATTGCATGAATTTCCTTTGCAAACATCTATCTTCCTAAACTTGTTGGAGAAATGTTGTTGACAACCTGACCATATATGCCTATCTAGAGAGAGCAAAGACCGTATGGCTGCATTTGGTTGGAGAAAAAAAATCAGAATAGTGAAAGTTATGCCTGTTGGTATAGTTATTCCAAAAGTTTATACCTATTTTAGTTTGGCTAAAAATTCTTATTCTTATACATCATAAGTAATAGTGCCATCTCATTGTAGTATGAGGAATGAGATTGCTTTTTGGCATAAGATAGGTAGATGATCTTTCTACCCTGATCATCTATACCTCAACCATATATTTTTTTGGATATTTTGTTCAAATAAATAATTATGCAATCATTGAGTGTGCTAATTATATGCATGTAGAAGAATGAAAAATTATGTAATACTCTCAATTCCACGGTAAATCTTAAATGAGACTTACCTTTGCACAATTCTAAATTAAACTAATGACATTTTCTCTAATCGGATGGGTAAATGAGATGCTCAACTTTGTCACTTGTCTTTTTTCACAAATTTATCAAATACTATTTAGAAGGTATTTGAGGGAGACTGAATTAAATTCATCTTTGTCATAAGAAATATACCATTGCTTATAATCCAATTAGAGATAACAATGGTTTTCTTTATTGCGAAAAAACTAAGAGTGGTTCAACTAGAAGTACAAGCATTTAGAAGGAGACGAGCGAAGGATAGTTTTATTTATTGCAAAATATAAAGCTGGCATAATTGAAGTATTTATGGCAAGAATAGCTTTTGACAAAGTTCTCTTGGAATAGTTATATCTTCCATAAAGAGCATTGATTGGCATATCTACTACTCATTTATGCTATTTTTCTAAAAGTTGCTTGGCACGTATAAGGTTTATTCTAAGCCTTCAGACTATCTTATGCCCCAATAAAATGCAAGCTATAGGAAATTATTTTCATTGCATTGTCACTCTTCTAATTTTTTAAATGTCAGTTATTGAATAAACACCCTGCAAGGTTTCTCTGCACCACATCTAACTGCTTGCCATTTATTTTCTATCAGCTGCAAGGATAACAAAAGTAGAAAGATAATAACTTAAGGTTTGTTTAATGATCAAGATACACACACATGCGCATGCATACACACACACACATACATACATATACATATATACATATATATTAGATGTGTGCCCTAGATGCCAGATCGGCTGACACACTCCTGTATAGATCTAAGGATAAATTTATAATTTTGACTATAAATAATAAAGGGTTATTCTTCTATCACATTATGTACATTGTGTCTGTGATACATCTTTTGAGTTAGTGAAAATGTTAATTTATATTTTCAAGAGTTGAAAATTTAAGACATGAATTTGCATAACTAACTCATAAACAGCTCCTGACCATAGGATCATCACGAGGATGGTGATCGATCCGGAAAGTTGGTGTACGATCGCTTTCTTAGGGTAGATTAGTCTTGAATCTATGGTGTGGAGACACCAGAGCGAGAGTACAGATATTCATTGAGAAAGAGAGTACTGAGCGTGACCACCTCGAGCAGTCATAAGAAAGTCTACCTTCTCGTCGATGACTAGCTCGATGCTGCAGTTGTGTGTTTAGTTCTTTGACTTAAGGTGCATCGACAGTTCACCTTGAGTATGTTATAGTTTGACTACACCATAACTCGATCTCCTAGCCATTCGGAATCCTGAGGTGTATGTTGGCTATAGCATATTCATTGTAGAACTAAGTCGCACCAAGATGGGATCTATCAACCTCGGTAGATGAGAGGAGTAGTCCTATGATGATCGAAAGATCGAGTCCTTAAGCCCATGGCCATGGCAGAGTGAAATAATGAAAAAAGTTTTTCATTGGGATTTCACATCGGACTCAGATTGATCGATTAACTCATATGACTGATGTTGGGTTTGACGAGTTCACCTTAACCCTAATTCAGTCGGGACTCATGATAGAGGAACTCAATCACACAGGTAGCTGCACCGAGAGGTTCGTCTTCAGTTCTGATAGGTTGCCACCATATACTGCTAGGTATCACTGATAAATTTTGGGAGCAATTAGAATGATTTTGATGATCGATCATTCTAATTGTCTGAATCAGAAGAGTTCTGATCCATCGAAAGGAGTTTCGATAATGTCGATGATGAGATCACGACATATCTCATTACCATACAGAA
>KE505856.1:60056-78176 GCA_000441515.1 Elaeis oleifera
AACAGTTTGCATGCCCGATGGAGGCGAATCTTTTGACTGATCCGTATATTTGATTGTATTCTTATTTTATTTCTTCTTTCTTTCTATTACAACATGTGGTACCGGATCCTGCACGACAATCATTAAAGAAATTTAGTTGTAGATCTGAGTGTTCTTTCCATGGGCTTTGGCTCATTTTTTCACTTTACTTGATAAGGTCCAATCTGGAGATCGGATTTTCCAAACTACTTGATGGAGTCCAATCCGAAGATTGGATATCTTATAATATCTAGTGAGGTCTAATTTGGAGATTGAATTTCTCACAATAGGTTGCCCTATTTGGTTGGAATCTTTATGGCCTTGTCCTGGCCTTTTCAACCTTGCTTCAAAATATTTATGGCCTTATCATGGCTTTTCCAACCTCACTTAGTAATTTTTATGGCCTCATCGTGGGTTTTCCAGCTTTGTCTTAAAATTGTTATGGCCTTATCATGGCTTTTTCAATCTCATCTCGAAATTTTTATAGCCTTATCGTGACTTTTCCAACCTTATCTTAGAATTTTTATGGCCTTATTGTGGTTTTCCGACCTCTTCTTGAAATTTTTATGGCCTTATCGTTGCTTTTTCAACCTTGCTTCAAAAATTTTTTGAAATTTTTATGGCCTTATTGTAGCTTTTTCGACCTTGCTTCGAAAATTTTATGGCCTCATCTGGGCTTTTTCGACCCTGCTTCGAAATTTTATGGCCTCATCGGGGCTTTTCCGACCTCGTTTGGTCGGGTTTCACTGATCTAGTTTTGATGAAGAGGGATTCTTCAATAGAAACTTTGGCCAAAATAGTATCTTTATTGGGACAAAAATTGAATTCTTTATTGATAATACATTTTGAGATTTTTAGCATTTTATATCTTTGGGATGATTGTACCATCAAGATTTCAATTCGATAGGCTCCTGGGCGAATTACTTCGATAATCCGATATGGCCCTTTCTAGTTCAGAGTGAGTTTTTCTTCTTCTATTGGTTTTGAA
This sequence comes from Elaeis oleifera, assembly GCA_000441515.1. Lineage (NCBI taxonomy): Eukaryota > Viridiplantae > Streptophyta > Magnoliopsida > Arecales > Arecaceae > Elaeis > Elaeis oleifera. The sequence goes on from KE505856.1 coordinate 61,063, forward strand.
ACTTCAACTTGTCAGAGAACTAAATCATCTTTATAAAAAATTTTAGGCTTCACCTGAGAGTTGTAATATTTGGCCACTCTTGTTTATAAGCTGCCATGTGGATCTGGACTCTTGGCTGGCTTTCATCAAGTAAATCAAGATCATTCCTTAATCGATTTGAATTGCTTTGGGCCTAAAAGTTTTTTGTTCTGGTCGTAGGAAGACCGATTTCAATAGGTATCACTGCCTCTATCCCAAAGGTGAGCTAGGAAGGTGTTTTTCAGTTGGTATCTGAGATGTAGTTCTATATGCCCAGAGAATATTGTGAAGCTCTTCTGTCCAGAGTCCTTTAGTCTCAGTGAGCCTAATTTTTAATCCTTGAAGAATGGTTCTGTTGATGACTTCGGCTTTCCTATTTGACTATAGATGTCCAACTGAAGTAAATTTGTGATCAATATGGAGCTCAGAATAAAATTTTTAAACTTCTGATTGTTAAATTACCATCCATTGTTAGTAATTATGACTTGAGAAAAATCAAAATGATAGATAATTAATTTCATATAAAATCTCTCATCTTTTTCTCAGTAATTTGTGCTAGGGGCTCAGTTTCTATCCACTTAGTGAAATAATCAATAGCTACCATCAAGAATTTTTTTTGTCCTACAGCCATTAGGAAAGGTCCCAGAATATCCATTCTCCACACAGCAAATGTCGAGGGTGTTGTAACAAAAATAAGCTCAAATATAGGCTGATGTTGAATATTGGCATACCTTTGATATTGATCATATTTATTGACAAGATCAGCAGAATCTTTTAGAATGGTAGGCCAATAATAATCTTATCTGATTATTTTGTAAGCTAAAGATCTGCCCTCAAGTGATTGCCATAGATTTCTTTATAAACTTCTCGAAGAGCATAATTAGCTTCTGAAGGTCTTAGACATCGGAGCAGTGGGGAGGAATACGACAACTTGTATAATTGATTGTCTAGAATAACATACCATGGGGCTTACCTTTTAATCTTTCTTGCTTCAACTGGGTCAGTTGGCAGAGCTCCTTTGGTAAGGTATTCCATCAATGGATCAATCCAATTTGGCTCATGATCAATTTGGACAACAAGCAAGATCTTAATACTAGGATTTTCAAGAATGTCAATGAAAATATTTGAATTGAGTTCGAAGAAACCCGATGTGGCTAGATGAGACAGAGCATCAGCTCGAAATGATTTCTAGATCTTCGAAGTTTTTCGATAATTTTTTCATATTATGCAAATATTAAGATAAAATAGAATCTTTAGCTTCAAATTGACCTCATACCTGACTGACGACAAGCTGAGAATTAGTGAAGACCTTGAGCTTTTTAACATTGAGCACTTTAGCCATCCTAAGTCCTGCAATTAATGCTTCATATTCTGTTCTATTAATTGAGGTATCAAAATTAAATCTCAAAGTGTGTTCAGTAATAACACCTTCTGGGCTTGCTAGAATCAAACCAGCTCCACTTCTTTTTGAATTAGAGGCTCCATCAACATGCAACATCCAGAAAGAATCTGAATTGACATTTTCAAAGCTTTCTAGGATAGGTTTCTTATCAGGAATAGAGTATTCAACAATAAAATCAGCTAGCACTTGAGCTTTTAATGAAGATCGAGGGCGCTAATGAATATCAAACTCACTCAATTTAATAGTCCATTTGGCAATCCGATCTAAAGTATCAAGCCACTACAGAACAGACTTTAGAGGTTGATTAGTCAAAATGGTGACAGAATAAGCTTGGAAATAAGGTCGGAGCCATCTTGCCAATGTAATAAGAATATAGATCATCTTTTCAGTTTTGAAATATCAAGTTTCAATATCTCTAAGTAGTTAACTTGTATAATAAATTGATCTCTATATTTCTATATCACTTCAGACCAAAACTGAACAACAGCGTTAGCTGAAATAGATAAATAGATGAATAACTCCTCACCTTCCACCAACTTTAATAATAATGGAGCGGATCCGATATACTTCTTGAGGTCGTCTAAGGCAGCTCGGCATTCATCTAACTAAGTGAAATCTTTAATATGCATGAGAATCTTAAAGAAAGGGAGATATTTTCAGTTGATCTGGAGATAAATCGGTTGATAGAAGCTACTCGTCTAGTGAGCTGTTGAACTTCTTTAATAGAGCTTGGATGCTTCACCTTGAGTAGAGCTCAGATTTTTTTAGGATTGATTTCGATTCCTATTTGAGTTACAAAAAAATTCAAAAATTTTTTCGCAGTCACTTCAAAAGTATATTTGTCGGGATTGAGTTTCATTTGATATCTGTGAAGTTCACCAAAAGTTTTCTCTAGGTCGGTAATGTGCTGATCGGCTTCAATACTTTTCACCAATATATCATCAACATAGACTTTCATATTGTGATCAATTTGTTGCTTGAAGATCTTGTTCACCAAGCATTAGTATGTAGCACCCGTATTTTTAAGACCAAAAGGCATCATTTATAACAATACAAATCTCTATCAGTGACAAAGGCTGTATTTCTTTATCCTTAGGCACCATTCTTATCTGATTATATCCAAAGAAAGCATCCATTAAACTCAGCAATTTATGTTCTAACATAGCATCAACAAGCTGATCAATCCTTGGAAGAGAAAAACTGTCTTTTGGGTAGTTTTGTTGAGGTCGGTGTAATCAATACAGATCTTTACTTTTCATTGACTTTCTTAACCATGACAACATTTGTGATCTACTTCGGGTACAGTGCTTTTCTAATGCATTCGGCTTTCAAAAGCTTGTCAACTTCTTTATTTATTGCTTTCTGCCTTTCTGGAGCAAAGCTTCTTTTTTCTGTTGTATCGGTTTATATTTTGGATCAATATTAAGATTGTGCACAATGACATCGGCTGAGATTCTGGCATGTCGGAGGTTGACCAAGCAAAGACATCAGCATTTGCCCGAAGAAAAGATATCTACTTGTCTCTTAAGTTTGGCTCTAGTAAAACCCGATCTGAACTATTTTTCTGGATCATCACCTAAAGGAACAATGATGAGGTTCTCGGCTGGTTCTCCTCGGCTTTTCTCGACGTCGGATTTATTTTTCTAATTAGGTACTTCAATTGGTAAAGCTTCCATGGGCTTCTTCATTCTTGTTGCTATCAAGAAGCACTACTTAGCGAGCATCTGGTCTCCTCACATTTCTCTGACTCCATATGTAGTGGGGAACTGGACTAACAGATAGCAAGTAGAAACTATAGCTTTGAGGGCATTGAGACGAGGTCAGCCAAGAATTGCATTGTAAGTTGACGGTACTTTAACAACCAAGAAGGTGAGTTTTCCAGTTGACTGGCATGGTTCTGTGCCTGTAGTGACCGGCAAAGTAATTTTTCTTCTATGAATATAGAATTTTTAGAAAAGCCGATCAAAGGGGTGCCGACCTACTTCAACTGACCTGCCAAATTTATTTTTTGAAAAGTGTCATAGAATAATACGTTAGTAGAGCTTCCATTATCTACTAATATTCTTATTGTCATAGAAACAACAATAACATCATTATGAGGAGTTTGAACTCCTTTGACATCATCATCAGAAAAAAAATAATATTGTCTATGCATTGACATTTTGGAGAACTCCCAGCCACTTCAGATGCTTCTGCAATTCCACCAAGATTGGAAATTATGTTGATAACTCCAGTGATAGGTCTGTTGAGGTCATTCTCATTATCTGACTTTTGTCACTGATCAGTAGTTTGGTTGGCCTGATCTTGGACATACTTGCCAAGTTGACCTTAACGTATCAATGCCTCAATTTTATCCTTCGATTGTCGGCATTCCTCAGTGTCATGGTCATAGTTTCGATGGTAACAACAATACTTTCTTTGTCTCTTTTTTTGATGAGGCTCTCAAAGGATTAGGTTGGTGAAGATATCTCTGATTCTCAATCTCCATCAATATCTGAGCTCGAGGGACGGACAGAGAAGTGTAAGAATCAAATCACCGAGGTGGGCTTCTGGACCTTGAATTTTTTCGAATTTGATTAGTGTTGTTCTGTTGATTTTTGCGGTCTTCCTCCTGAGGTCACTTTTTTTCGCCTTTTCTTTTCATCTGATAGAGTATGCTTTCTTCTTCTTCAGCCTATGTACACTTCCATATCCGGACTAGCATTTGCTTATAATTATCCAAATAGTTCTTGTTGAGGGAGAAATTAGGCGGTTACTCCTGAGTCCTTACTTCAGAGCTGCCATAGCAATGGACTCATTGAAGTTTTTAACTTTCAAAGTAGCTGCGTTGAATTGTGCCGTGTAGTCCTATAGAGATTCACCTTCCTATTGCTTCATAGTAAAAAGACTATTAGTGTTTTTAGGTGAACCCTGTTATTGCCAAAATAAGTGACGAACAATTTGGCCAACTGTTCAAAAGAGAAAATAGATCCTGACTGAAGGCTAGAGAACCAGATTATTGCAAATTTCTAGAGGGTGACGGGGAAGGTGATACAGAGTAGGGCATCAGACGCCCTTTGCAACCTCATGATAGCTCTAAAACCTTCCAAATAATCTAAAGGGTTAGTGGAGCCGTCGAATGACTCCATAGCAGGCATCTTAAACCGAATAAAAATCGGATCATCAAGGATTTGTCGAGCGAAGGGAGATTGCAAGCTGAAATCTCTCCCATCCTTGTTGCCAATCTAAATTTTCATCAGGTTCTTCTCACGATCTTGGATCTTTTGTCCAAGACCTTCTTTCAACTTCATCTTTCTGCTTGGAGCAGATGATTCTGCCCCCTAAGATTGATCAGTGAGATCCAGAGCATGATTGTGAGGATTTTGAGGAGCTGGTTGCTGGGAGTGATGAGATTGAACCACTTGAGGAGTGGCCTCCTATTGCTACTGTTTAGTGGTACGCTGAAGCTATTGTACTGTAGCAGTGAGGGCTTGAACTTATTGAACTAGAAAGTTGAATTGTTGAGGATCCACTGTGACTTCTTGAGCATCTCTAGGAGAGGATGAGATAAGTGGAGGATGAATCGGTGCTTTCTTATTCACCATTTTTCACTAAAAATTGTCAGATACCCTTCTTCTAGCGTCAATCTGCTGCAAGGCTCCAGAGGTGAGGTTGGTGCTGAACTGAGCTGGAGCATTGAGAGTTGCTTTGATGTGAACCGTTGGTAAAATCTGCAAAAGAAGTCTCAAAACCATGAGAAGTCTCAAAACCATGGGTGCCCTCCGATTTAGGACCCTCTGATGCTTAAGTCAGCCGGGGCCTTGAAAACAGATAGTGAAAATGGGAAAGTAGAAAGCAAGAAGTGAGAGTTTTGAGTGAAGAAAAGTAGAATGAACTCTAAGTGGAAAGAACTCTGGTTCCTCAGAAAAATTTTAATAGAGTTTTGTCTCTATGAGTTCCGACTTAGTTTGGATATTTTTCGGAGAGTACCTTGTCCTCTTTATAGAAGGAGCTTGCTTAGGCTTTAAGAAAGTTTGTTAGGTTGTTAGAGATCTGTTAGACCGTTAGAGATCTGTTAGACCGTTGGAGATTTGTTAGGCTATTTGGTTATTATAACAGAATGGCCAGCTATGAAGAGATCGTGGGTGGCTATCCATATGGCAAATAAGCTAGAATACAACTGGAAGATAGCTATAGCTGAGCTGGATGATAGCTGTCAGATAACCGTACGTAGATGTGGTGGCACATCGGTAATAGACCGATGTGGGATGTGAGATAGTTGACATCTGTAACTATTTGAACTGGGTATCATGCCTTTAGTGTCAATAATCAGATCGGCATAAAACTGAAGTAAGATGAAGAGAGATCGGATGCAAACCGAGATGAGCGTTCCGTTTAGTAGCAGTTTTGAACTAAGTCAATCAGCAGATAATACTGGAGAAGCAGATCGGTCTTGAGCCGATGTGAGATGAAAGAACTTTTATCTCAAATAACAACCTACTGCCATGTGTCTAGATGATGCTAAGATCGGATAATATGCACCAATATATGTTAATATCTACATTCGGATAATTATAATGCAAGTGGATCACCGTGAGGGAGGGAGAGGAGCAAAGTGGGATTTTCTTTTGCCCCTCTTCACGGAAATGTTAATGCGGAAGAGAGAAGAAAGCTGGTCTAACAATGATTTTTTCTCCACTGGTCAGCAGAAACGAGCTCCATTTGGGCGGCTCCAGCTAAATTACAAGTCAAAGCAGGTCCCTCGACCGCCACGGCGAATCCCTTCTCCTTTTATCGAGTCCAAAATCCCATTTCACACGAAGGCGAAGTTCATACCTGAAATCTCCCCATGACCCATATTTACGATGAAGTGTCAAATAACCCCTTTCTACTTCCTAAAACCACCGATACGTCCTTCGACTCAACGGTTCACTTCTCTTGGGATTGCGTAATGATAAATGCTTCTTGACTTGGTCCTTTTGCAAGGGAGATGACTTCACTCACGTCAGCTTGTGGGTCAAGGAGTTTTGGGCAAGACCATGGATGTAGGCCTTTCTTGTCTACTTTCAGACAGTTTTGGATTTAATTGTATCAATTATTAGGTTAACTATATTCATTTGGATCGATCAATGGATAGGTATTATTATTGTTATGGACATAGTGGCTGGCTCTGAGGAAGAGCTTTTGTCAATATTCTGTGGTCCACAAGTTGCATGTGAGGGGCAGCCAAGTGTCTTAGTTGATGCCATGAATAGATATATGTATTAAAATGCTTAAGCACTATCACATTCCATAGATAGATTTAGGACATCATTTGGCGTAGGAGTTATAGGCATTACACATCCTAAGATCATAGAATATTGCTCCCATCATTTTTAACCAACTCATGATGTGACCAAATTAGGTGTAGTGAAATGTAGATATGGTACATGTGATAGGTCCTTTACTTTGGATCCAACTCCAGTGATGCGGTTCTACCTATCCCATGTCAACAATCTTGAAGACTTTTTTTCCAGTAGTTTAGGTTAGCGATGACAAATTTGCTTGGCAACACCGTAAAACTTGGTGCTGTGTTGTAGAGCATCATCAAAGAGTTAGAGTAATTAATACAATCATAAGATGAAAAAGATATTTGTTGTGGTCAAGCTCTGACCTACGATCTGCAATCTGAGAGTTGTATGGGCCATTTTGAGTCTCACAATTTTATTTTCAAAAAATTATTCATATGAGAAGGATGATCCCCTCCTATATAAGCCAGAGTCCCGCTTAACTCATAACTAATATGGACTAATAATTCCCTCTCTTCTACATCTGGGAGAATCTGTATATTCTTACAAATCGTGTTTGTATAATAATCCCCTCTTATATAAGTCAGAGTCTTTCTTGACTCACAACTAATATAGGACTAATGATACCCTCCCTTCTACTCCTATATAAGTCAGAGTCTTTCTTGACTCACAATCAATATAGGACTAATGATGCTCTCCCTTCTACCCTTGGGGGAATTTGTATATTTCTACAAACTAATGTTTGGGCAGGAGGAGCCTCACAACCATGGAGGGTGGTGCCCTCCTTTTAGCATCACTGTTGTTTGCTTTGACCTACGACCTACAGCTCGGGGGCTGTATGGGCCATTTTGGGCTTCACGATTTTGCCTTTCAAAAGATGCCTCACATGGAAAGAATGATCTCCTTCTTTATAAGCCAGAGTACCTCTTGACTCACAATCAATGTGGGACTAATGATACCCTTCCTTCTATATCATAACAGTACCAAATTTTTAAATAATTTAAATGCTCAAGTTTACTAGCTTACATTATGGTGACCATAAACCTTCTAGAATATTACAAAAACAAACTTGTCAAGGTAGATCACATCATGTTCTAGAAAGCTTTATCACGAATGATACTGTGTTGGGGCCTTAAATAATTTTCAGCACCGATCCTGTGCCCCTACTGCAGGTCCATGCATACATCTGTCAATGCCTTGTAATTATGTAACAAAAAGTTTGTGGACCACCTAATTATACAAGCTTACAGTAACCATCTACTCCATAATGAGACTAAAAGCATGCTAATCCACCAACCCACTACTAACTCCAGCAATAACAAGTGCCTAAGGTGGAATCTAAATGATGGAAAGCTCGGTTTAGATACAGAAAGGCAAAAAGAGGCCTCTACCACAGGTGGGCCTTGGAATGCACCTGAAAAGAATGGAGAAGGCTCAGTCATTTCGGAAATGTGAAGCTAATGATCATAAAATCAATAAATCCACATCTTTATTTATAGCTTTGTCATACAAAAGCATCTTCCGGAGCCATAGAAAGCCATGGTTTAATCCTTCAGAATAGAAAGTCATTTATGTACCCTATCTCCATGGCAAATTTGTCTAAGGCTGAATAAGTTGTCTGGAAGAACATAGGGGCCAAAGATTTATCTGACTGATGTTGAGGATATATGGCTTAAGACATTAGCAAACATGCTGGCACATTCAAGAACTTGTGGATTTTAACCCTTTCTCGGGACACTGTTGGAGTTTTATCCAAACAAGCTTAGATTTGAGGACTATAAGCAAGAAAACATTTTCCAAAGGCACTCATTTTAAATAATCACCAAAAAGATAGGTAGACTAATGATTCTTTTTTGCTATATTGCACAAAAGTTAAGAGGCAATTTTGGTTGCTTAAATAGTCAAAGAGATCTTATCCACGTCAACCTTCCGGGAGAGATGGGCATTATAAACAACTTATTAGCAAGTGGAGAGTTGTGACTGTTAGATATATGCCCTGGAAGACAAGTTGGTTGACACTAGTAAACACTCTGAGGGCATAATTTATAATTTTAACTTATTAAATTAATAATAATGAGTTATTTTTCCATTCATACTAGTATTTTAGTGTCTATGAATCGTCCAAGAGATTAACAGATGATGACATATATTCTCAAGAGTTGAGAATTTGAGACGTGTTATTGATAGTTAATTTCTAAATTGCTCCCGACCGATGGATCATCATGGAGACGGTAGTTGATCCGGTGAGATTGGTGCGTGGATCGCTTCCTTCGAGATAGACAAGTCTCGAGTCTACAGTGTGGAGACATTGGACGAGAGTGTAGGTGGTTGTTAGAAAACAGCAATACTAAGCATGACCACATGAGAAGTCATTTGAATATCTACTCACTCGTCAGTGACTTGCTCGATTCTGCAGTGGTATGACTGTCCTTGACCTGCGGTGCCTCGGCTATTCATGATGAGATTGCTATAGTTTGACTACACCATAACTTGATTTTCTAACCATATGGAGTCTTGAGGTGTATGTTAGCTGCAGTAGGTTCACTGTAGGAATAAATTATACCGAGATGGAATCTATCGATCTTGGTACATAAGGATTAGTCCTATGCGATTTATAAGATTGAGTTCAAAAATCTTTGGCCAAGGTAGTGTGATTAGTGGAAAGAAGTTTTCACGAGAAATCACGAGAAATCACAAGTCGAATAAGTCTGACATATGACTGATGTTGGAGTTTGACTAGTTCTCTATAATCTCCATCTAGTCGGAACTCATGATAAAGGACTGAATCACATGGTAACTGCACCTAGAGGTACATTATTCCATTCTGCTGGGTTGCCACTACATACTGCTAGATGTCACTGATAGATTGTGAGACTCACAAGCATCATCTCGATGATCGATGATCCTTGATCAGTAGAGTTGGAATCGTTCCAATCTATTGAAAAAAATTTCAATAATATCATGATGGAGATAACAGTATATCTCATTACCAGATATAATAGAATTTATGAGATCACACACAAAAGAGATTCTTGACTGATCAAATGGTTGAATTGCGATTATGAATTGCATATGGATCTAATTATCAATGTGATTGATGATTAATCCAATGTAAAAATTGCGATGCTGGAATTTACTAAGAGTTAATGAATTGTAGAAGGATTAATTGACAATTAGATTGCTAATTGGCTCAATTTGATTGAGCAATGGGGTTGAAATCAAATCTAATTGAATTAGATTCAATTTAGATTGGTTTGGATTTGATTAGATTAAGCCTAATTGAGTTATGAGATAACTCAATTGCAAGGGAGACCAATTCTTGATTTGATTGGGATTTGGGTGTAACTAATTTTTAATTAGATTAGGATCAAATTAGTTAGGTTTGGATTTTTAGTTGGATTAGGACTTGACCTCTCATTGGGTGCAACCAAATCAAATTTGGTTAGAGATTTAATGAAGAACCAAGAGAACCCAAGTTAACTAGGACTCTCCCTTCTCCCTTATGCGTACACCCAAGAAAGACCACACCATTGTTGTTCATGCTAATATTGTTTTTGCATGAGAGAAGCCATGCTAAAACCTTCTAACGCCTCTTTTCTCAATGCCTTAAGTGGTTAAGTATAAGTCCCTTGTTAGGTTTGAATTCTCATTGGATAAGGATTCAACCTTATCATATTTGGATGCCAAATAAAGGAGAGGGCGTGGGGATTTTTAATGCTGATTTCTTATGGCGTGTATCCTTTGGGGTTGGGTTTAGTGCGTGGGTTCTGAGAGAGGCACAAGGCCTCTTGGGGTGTGAGATAGAGAGGATTAGATCCTCTCAAACATAGGTTTAGGGAGAAAAAGAGAGAAAGGGTTTTGATCTTTTTCTTCTTCCTCATCTTCCTCCTCCTATTCTTCTTCTTCCTCGAAGAGAGTCTAAAAGAGAAAAAAAAGATCTATCAACCATCAAGAAAGTGATCTCCATAAGAGAGCTAGCACTCTGGGGAGATAAAGGAGCCTCCGATCAGATCAAGACTTTGTGTGGATATCTGTAGAGGTCGGATGCTTGTACGGCTTTAAAAAATTAGAAGACATCTATGATCATCAGTTTGCGGTGAAAATTAACCTGCGCAAAGGTATGAAGATCAGATCTTTTCTTTTATGTTTTTAATTTCAGATTTATTTTTCTAAATCCTATCCATCATATGAAGATCCTGTAACATAGTTTTAAGATTAGATCTTGTGTATACTTGTAGATTAAAAGATGTTTTAATCTGATTTTTATTCCACTGCGTTCATGATTTTTGAAAGTTACAAATCTGCATGCATGCAACCACGGCTTTCTAACAGTGGTATCAGAGTTAGGTTCATATGCATGTGATTAAGATTTAGATTTAAACTCTGAAATTGCAAAAATCAGATTTGAATTTTTTGTATTGTTCTGATATAAGGTGGCATTGGCATAATTTTGTTATGTGTAATGGTTGTCCTAGAATGATCAGAATTTTTCGGATCTAAATTTTATTTCATATAAGAGTTGTATGATGGTTTAATTTCAGATCTAAATTTTGTTATATGTTTTTGATCTGAAAGTTATTTCAGATCTGAATTTAATTTAACATGATTGTTTAAATCTGAAAATTATTTTATGATCTGAATTCTTGATTCATGTATGTGATATATGATGGCTTATTTCAGATCTAAAAATTATTTAAGATCTAAATTAATCTTGTATGTTTCATATCTGAATTTAATTAATGGTGTATGTTTCGGATCTGAATTTAATTGTTTCAAAAATTAAAGATCTGAAAGTTATTTGGAGATCTGAATTTAATCATTACTGAAATTCAAGATCTAAAAGTAATTTCGAGATCTGAATTTAATCATTATTAGAATTTAAGATTTGAATTTTGTTTCAAGATTTGAAATCAGATCTGAAATCTGTTTCGAGATCTGAAATCAGATCTGAAATGTGGTTCAAGATCTAAATTTTGCAAAAGGGTTAACATGGGTAGACCTAATTAGCTTTGTAATGAGATTACATCTAGGATTTTTAGTTAGCACATGATGCAAATAAATTGATTAGAGCGGTTGATCAGATCGAGTCAAAGAGTTGATTGAGATTAGATTAGGAGTGTCTAAGATCAAATCAATAGTTGTAGGCGATCAAATCGATTAACATGCATGTGACTAAATTGATTAACCCATAAATCTAATTTGGCTCAGTGGCTCAAGCCTTGATCACTAAAGCTAATCTAATTTAAAATTGATCGATTAATTGGTGTCTAAGATAAATGGTTGATTGGTAGTTATTTAATTAGGATCGTTGCATTAGCAATAGGGAGCCTCCCACCAATCTTCACTTACCTGGCCAATTTGATTAACTCTTTTGAATTTGGGTGCTTGGTGATTTGTGTTCTGCCTATGCCTTTAATGATTAAATAATTTACATGAGATGTGAATTAATTAAGAAGACCTAAATTAAAATCTTCTCATATATGTTAAGTCTAGCGGTCTTCCATTATTGTAGATATGTGGGCCCTTCTCGGTGTTGACTGTTCTCAGTTGGATATAGTAGTTCAATTGCATTAGGAAAGATGCAACCACTCTATAATATAAGATGTTCCAAAGTAAGGATGGGGTTAGACCCAATAACTATTAGGTGAGGGACCCAATGACGGCTTTACACCTATTGGTGAATGGTGGGTCTAACTTAACTAAAGAATGGGACCAATAACTGTTAGATAAGGCTTCAGGACCTGGAGATCGGTAACTACTACAATTTGCTTATAGAAGCATTGAATAAGAGATGTTTACCTATCGATTGACCCATTACCAATAACTGTTCGGTAAAGTGGTGGGCAATTGGTGGGATCGTAGTACCTACTAGAAACTCGAGTCGCATAGATTTTCGTTTCTCAATCAGAGTGTGGGAGATTCGAGAAAATCATGGGAGATAGTTTGATTTTAAATAAATTTTAGAACAAACTAATACAAGTCAATTACAAAATCTAACTAGAATCTTCTTCTCTCTGTAAAAAAATCTACTTCCAACCCTCTAGCTCGAATCTTAGAGACCAACCCTTTAACTAAACTAATTACAAAGACTGGCTTAAAACCTAAGAATTGTTCTTAATTTAAATTAACCATGTTCTCAATCAGGATATCCCTGCATTATCAACCCATCCATTCCATGTTCAACGAGCTATACTTGATCATTGGATGGACAATGGCAATATGGTTAGGTGCGATATATTGGCATGACATGAAGACTGTCAGGGTATGCTGACTCATCACAAGAGTTGTATGGTGATCAGATCCATGTAGCAGATGCATAATGGATAGTCAGTCTATGATCATTGTTTGACAATGATCAAGAACTTCGTAGAGCTTGAGAAGCTCGGCATGATCATACATAAGGAATTGCAAGAAGATTTGATCATGCATCCCTTCTGATTTGTATGGACAGTTTATATTAAACTACTATATGAATAACATTGATAATACCTTACCTGAATTGCTCAATATATTGATAACTGGTAAAGGGACCTTGAAAAGTTCAAGAGGTACATACCTGGAGGGCCTAAAGAATAAAAGACACACCTTCGGAAGGCATGTTGACTTGCTCAGTCATCAAAACTAATCTTATGGTTTCTTCTATTTTCAATTTAGCATTAGACTCTGGTTCTGGTGCCTGTAAGAAAAAATAGAGGGCTGAAGGAAGGTGAAGTGACCTTTTGAGATAGCAATGGGGCAAAAGTTGCTCTATAGCCATGGACACCTATCCTCTGCAACTACCGGCTAGATTTAGTTTAGTTCTTTGGAATTGTTTTCTATATACTTGGTGCTGGTAGGAATTTGATTCCTATATTAGCACAGGAAGAATACAACAAAGGCTAAATTTATTTTGAAAATAAATTGATTGCACGTAGCTTTATGATTAACAATTTCTATCATTTGCATGTTGATGCATTTGTGGATATATCTGAGCGAGTAAGGAATGCCGTAGGATCTAAGAGACCTAGAGATGAAACTAACTTCAGGTATATGTGACACCTTAAACTAAGTTATACAGGGAAGAAAGGATTAATAGACTGAAGAAAAGTGGACTTCTAGGCCCATTGACTTTCGAGTCATATCCAGTCTATGAATTCTGCCTTCAAAAAAAATGACCAAGCTACTCTTTATGGGACAAGGAGAAAGAGATACTAAGATACTAACTCTGGTATACATTGATGTGTATGGCCCATTTGATGTGTAGGTCAGAGGAGGTTATTCTTACTTCATAACCTTTATCGATGATTTTTTACAGTACAGGTATGTGTAAGACATAAATTTGAAACTTTTAAAAATTCAAGGAATCAGAAATGAAGTTGTGAAACAAATTAAAAAAAAAAATTAAGGTTCTTCGATCACATCGAAGAGATAAATGCCTTAATGGAAGTTTCTAATCTATCTCAAAGAAAATGGTATGGTTTCACTATGTAGGAATCGGATCCTATTGGATATCGTTCGGTCCATGGTGAGCTTCACATATTTCTTGAGGGACATGATTCAATTTAGCTATGGAATAGGGTTCTCTTTAAATCCATTCCTATCACACCATATCAGATATGGCATGGTAAGAAATCGAGTTTTGATCATCTCAAAATTTAAGGATGTTCAACCTATGTCAAGCGACTATAGACAGACAAATTAGAGGCTAGGTCCTATAGAGCTCGTTACGTCGTGTATCCTAGAGAGTTTATGGATACTACTTTTACTTCCCAGAGGACTACAATTTGATTGTGAGTCGAAGTGTCATCTTCTTAGAAAATAGTTTGTCCAAGATGAAGATAGTGAGAGAAAAATTGAGCTTAAAAAGAGAGTCTCTGAAAAGCAACGAGCCATAGAACCTACTGAACCTATTCACATTGAGCCAGTATATGGACTTTTTATTCCACCACATAGATCGAGTAGGATTTTTCATCCTCTTGAAAGATACTTAAGGTATTCTGATAAAGAAATAGAGAAAATGTTGTTAGATATATGTCCTAGAAGTCAAGTTGGCTGACACATGTAACCTTTCTAGTGGCATAGTTTTATAATTGAATAAAATAATAGGATTATTTTCTTATTCATGTTGAGTCATGTGTCCATGAATCATTCAAAAATTAATAGGATGATGACACGCATTCTCAAGAGTTGAGAATTTAGAATATATGTTATTAGTGATTAATTCTTAAATACTTTCGATCGATGGATCATTAGGAGGACGGTGATTGATTCGATTTGATTGGTGCACGGATCACTTTTCTCTGGATAGATGAGTCTCGAGTCTACAGTATGAAGATACTGGAGCAAAAATATAAATGATTGTTAGAGAATAATGGTACCGAATGTGACCAATATGAATAGTCACATGGATATCTATCCACTCATCAGTGACATACTTGATGCTGCAGTAGTGTGAGAAGTCTTTAGACCTACGGTGCCTCGACTGCTCATAATGTGGTTGCTATAATTTGACTATACATAAACATAGTCTCTAGCCATATGGGTTTTTATAGTAGATGTTGGCTGCAGTAGGTTCACTGTAGGAGTAGGGTGCACACCTAGATGGGATCTATCGATCTTGATAGATAAGGAGTAGTCCTATGTTATTCATGAGATTGAGTTCAAAAGACCATAGCCATGACAAAGTGAATGATGAAAAAGGGTTTCCCTAGGGATTCACTTATGAACTCGAGTCGATTAAGTATTATATATGACAAGCGATGGGATTTGATGCGTTATCCATGACCTCTATCTTGTTAAGACTTATGATAGAAGGACCAAATCACATGGTAACTGCACCTAGAGGTTCAATATTCTATTATGCTAGGTTGCCACTATATACTGCTAGATGTCACTGGTGGATTGTAAGACTCATTGAGCATCATCTTAATAATCGATGACCCTTGATGGACAGACTTGGAATCATTTCAATCTATCAAAAGGAGTCTCGATGATATTGTGATAGAGATGATAATATATCTTACTATCAAATAGAATAGAATATATGGGGTCACACACAAAAGAGGTCTTTGTCCGATCAGATGGTTGATCTGTGATTATGAATCACAGAGGGATCTAATTATCAATATGATTGATGATTGATCCAATGCAATTATTACAATTGTCAAACTTGCTAAGTATTAGTGAGTTGTAGAAGGATTAATTAGCAATTGAATTGCTAATTGACTCAATTTGATTAAGCAATGAGATTGAAATCAAGTCTAATTGAATTGGATTCAATTTAGATCGGTTTGGATTTGATTAGATCAAACCTAATTGAGTTATGAGATAACTTAATTGCAAGAAAGATTAATTACTAATTTGATTAGAATTTCGATTCAACTAATTTTCTAATTAGATTAGGATCTTATTGAGGAGATTAGGTTCTTAATTTGATTAAGTTTCTCCTCTTATTGGGTGCAACCAAATTTGATGTGATTGGGATCCAATTGAAGCAACAAGTAAGAGTCCCATTGGACTGAGACTCTCTCCCTTCTCTCTTATGCGCACGCCCCATAAAAGCCGTGCCCCACATAAAGCCTCATTATTTCTCCACACAAAAATTGATTTAGCGTGGAGAATGTTCATGCAAGAAATCTTGTCGCCCTCTTTCTTTCTCACACCCTTGAGTGGATGAGATTGAATTCAAATCTAATTTGAATTCAAGTTCCAATCTGGTAAGGATTGTCCTTATCAGGAACAAGTTTGATTTCACCTAAACTCTAGGATGCCAATTAAAAAGGTTTCTCTTTTATGCGTGCGTTAAGGAGAAAGAATTAGATTCTTTTCTCCATGAGAATGGGCATGAGATAGCATGGAGTTTTGGACATCAAATATAAGAAGCCCTAAGGCATAGGAATATGAACATAAAAAATGTAAAAAAAATCAGATGGAGATTTGATTTTTGGCATGGGTTTTCAAGGGGCGTTGGGGTTTTTGTGCGTGGGTTTCTTAGAGAGGAGTCTTCTCTCTTGGGGTGTGAGACAGAGAGAGGATTTGATCCCCTTAGGCATGGGTTTTAAGAAGAAAATAGAGAGAAAGGGTTCTTCTATTCCTTCTTCTTCCTCCTCTTCTCCTTGTTCTTTGAGAAGGTCTTAGAGAGTTGAAGAAAATCTGTACCAACCATCGGGAGGTGTCTTCTGCAAGAAAGCTAGCACTTCGATGAAGATGCAGGTCTCTGATCGAATCGAAAGCTTTATATGGATACCCATAGAGGCCGGACACATGTGCGGTTCTACAGGAAGCTCATCAGATTGCTACGGTCATCAACTACGGAGATTATCGACCCGAACGAAGATAAAAGTCTAACTTTAAATCTGATTTATTTTTAGTATCTTAATTTCAGTATGTGAATATTTCTGACATGTGTAGATTAGATCTATGTTGCGAAATTCAGTGCAGGGTAAAAG